>BLKR01004674.1:0-101109 GCA_011170035.1 Teleogryllus occipitalis
CTCTCTCTCTCTCTCTCTCTCCCTCAGCGTCCCCCCCCCCGCCCAGCCCTGCTACCTATCTCTGAAGTTTGCGCGACGTCGCTTGTGTGGTCCTGCCCCTGCCCCGCTCCACCACGTCCCTCCCCGCGTTCACCCGCCACGCCCTGCCATTCGTTCCTCCCCGCCCCTCCGTTCGGTTCCCACAACCCTAATCCTCACCGAGCCATTCCGCAACGTGACGTTCCGTTCCGTTTCGTGACCAAACCGTGACGTTCCGCCCCGCCCCGCTCCGTCTCGTCCCTCCCCGCGTGCTCCAGACCAACCCTGGTCCGCACGTTTCGCCCATCCCCGCCCCGTTCCGTCCCGTACTATGCCGCCACTAATTCTCACCGAGCCACCCCGCACCTCCCCGTACAGCATCCGTTTTTTCCTGTGACATTCTGCCCCGTTCAGGTCCCATCCATCAGATTTCTCCTGGCGTTCTCCAGTCCAGACCTGCTCCGCACACTTCACCCCTCCCCGCCCCAGCCCGCCCATGTCACACCTCCTTCCCTAATTCTCACCTAACCACGTCCCTCCTTCACGCCACGCACCCCGTCTCTCCCCGTGACATTCCGCTCCGAACCGCCCAGGTCCGCCCCGTCCAATACCGCTCCGCTCTGCCCTGCCCCGTTCCGCTCCATCACATCCCTCCCTACGTTTCCCCGCCCCTCCCCGTTCCTAATTCTCACCGAGCCACCCCGCTCCCCCTGTTTCTCCCCGTGACAGTCTGCCCCGCCCCGCCCAGCGCGCACCGGCGACCCTCGTGGCGCGCGTAATCCCAGTTTAGAAGTAATCCATTACGCCGGAACACGCACAATTAAATATAATTTAGAGAATTAGGTGGGGAAGACACGGACTACTGGGAGGATAATAACATACACACAAGTACAGTTAGCAAGGGCCCGGCCATAATTCCCAGGGTTATCTGTCGGGCGCATCTCGGAAGTGTGCGGGCTCTGTCCTGACCCTCGAGCTCTCGGGGCCTGGGCTCAACGCTACTTCAGGCGACGCCCACTGTGTCGCTTCCCGACACAGTCCGAAGAGATACAAGCTGCAGTGTTCCGCGATGGAATATGAGAGATAAAATACAAGAAACTTCACAATCATGAACGCTAGAGTTTATACATTCTCAGTTTGCAGAGCAAGAGCGTTCGTTGTAAGTTGGAATTTCTAATAGTGAGCGATCCTTTTGCAAGTAGACGTACCAACGCAAGGGCAGCCGCACGTTTGATTGATTGATTGATTTATTCGGGCGCGTCTACTGCTATGCAAGTACCGTGAATATTTAATACGAAAGGTGGCGGTGTTTCTCTCCGCTGGATAGTGAGACCTTCACGTCGGCTATCGAGGTATTTCCCGCTTTAGGTATCTATCCCTGCGTGTCACAGAGCCAGCCGTGACAACCCTTACGTTAGCGACTGGCCTCTCGCCGTGCATGGTAGTGTAGCACATGTGTTTGTAAGTAAGGGGAGAGGATAACACAAGAAGGAAAGATCGCGAGAGGTCAGTGGCCCGTTTATTACGTCATTCCCCTGGTATTTATTGAACGGAGAAACCACGGAAAACTTTAGAGAAAAAGAGATTAGAGCAGCCGGTCGCGGGAGTTACTCTGCAGACAACGGTTGAATTCGACCTAGCTATGTAGCTAGTGTCGAAAATCCCTCAGTGTCGGGACTCCAACCCTAGGTCTTCCCGGTCACAGCCACTTCAGTCAGTGACATTGCTGGCTCTGAGCTAGAGTCTAACAGTACCAAATTCGACGGGCCCGACCATTTGTCATCTTTTCCTCAACAGTTCTGGAGGGTTGTTTCAACTCCAGAGAAAGAAAGAGAAGGAATTACAAATGAGAAACAAGAGCGAGATAAATGAAATGTAGAACCTTTATGAGTAGCATTTTTAAGAATCTTAAAACGCTTGTAAGATAGAAAACATTTATCTAATTAGTTTTTAAATGATTTCAATAATTTCCAGAATAATCAATCGTCTTTTACATTGCACACCTTTTTTCTAGGAGAATCACACTATAGAAGATTATCAGGTTAGTCTTCCTTCGGTCTATTGGGCACGTACGTCACGACAAATGAACAGCCTACACCCGCGTATTTCAATAAAACAGACATGCACAAATATACGGTACTAAAAAATCTGCTCAACTATGATATTTTTACACATTTACGTTCTAGCTTACACATTTTTTAAGTTTTAGAAAAATATGCGAAAACACATTATTTTTCACAATGCATTTTGTTTGATGGACGTTGCCAACAGGGTTTTAAGTGGATATAAAACTACAACTCGATGGATTTTTATTGCGCATAATATTAATCTGAAAATAAAGGAAAACATGAGCGTTACAACGAAAGCCGCAAGCCAAGTTTATTACACGATAAGAGAGTACATTTCCCTCGCGAGATTCATAAACTTCACGTGCGTACGGACGTGTAGCAGGTGCTGGCTATTACGTATATCACATACTCTTGAATTATACATGAATTTGCTAAGATCTTGCTTAAGAAATCAAACTACGCTTGAAAATGTAAATCTAAATATCAACTTCGTTCGAGAGCATGACAAGATGATAAACATTTTATTGACAGTATAATTACGGAACACCGCTACGAACATGATAGACAGATATGCATCACTCTGGAGCTATTTACCAAGTAAAGTTGAAGCATGTGATATTGAGTTATGTCAGTCAAGAACACTCCCTAGTTTTATTTGAAAAGTATCCTAAATGTGTACAAAAAGTGATAGGAAGTGTACAGTGTTAAGAAAGTTTAGAAAAGAAAGACAGAATAACTGAAAGTGACTAGTGAATAATATACACCAAACTAAAATAATTGCAAGAATTATTAATAAGCCAACCACCCACCCTGCATGCAGGATGCATTTGCCTTTAATACGATTAAACCAGTCTAATAATAATAATAATAATAATAATAATAATAATAATAATAATAATAATAATAATAATAATGTGATTTTTTAAAATTTGCTTATTAAGACATTGTACTAAATAAATATTTACAATTATTTTGATAAAACGTATTTGGGTGGGAGGAAACATCTCTTCAATGAAGCTTCATGGTTATGAAAAAACCTCGTGTAGTATTGTATACAATTTTGATGTACGATATTATAGCAGAAAACGGAATTGTATTAGCAGATTTTTTGCAAGCGAATGAGCTTAATTGAAAATTGCTGTGTGTGCAAGAACACTTGACAATAATTTCAATGTTCATTGTTGACTTATAAAATGTTTTTTGCTTATGTACTTACTGTGTTGTTGGGTAATGTCTTGAAAGCTATTGAATTACGACAGTGCGTTTGTATCGTTCAGTATTTTAATTATACATTCTCCTGCGCTTATTGGCGATGGAATTCTAGATTACAAGAAGACAATAAACCTTGTCCTTAGGAAAGCACATAAAACAATAATCTTACATTATGCAAGTTTTTATTCAGTTGTCGAGTATTTCAAATTCGGTCAAGGTGAACGAAGATCTCTCTGATATTATTCTATTTAACGATGGAAATCTATTCAAGAACAACAAATCGATATTACAATACATTTAATGCCTAAGAATGAGGAAGGAAAGATTGCACGCGGTCCGAAGTCCGTTTGTTAGGGTTCTTCTCCGGCATTCGTCCGGTGTTGATCGGAGAAACCACAGAAAAATTCCGATCAGCACAGACAGTCGCTAGAATTCTCATTCAGACAGGGGCTGAATGGTTATCAAAGCTGGCACAAAACCACCACAGTCAGCGCTTGAATCCTAGAACCTTCCGGTCAATCATACCACAGGTGTTGCCGCTAAACTACAGCAGTTGGTAGCAATGTCTCTTAATACTCGAAAGAAAAATATCGACAGAAACAATAGTTATTTATGAAACTAGTACAAAAAGATACGAATGAAATGACGTACTGAAAGAAGTGCGCCAACGACACTTTCGTACCTGCTGCGTAAATTCGTGTTTGGTCTGGTACGACTTAAGGAAACTTACACACACGAACTCACGGAGCATTGTCAACACACGAGGCGGCAGCCGTATAGATTCATGTCGCCACAGTGTTTTGTTTACTTCGTAGTACTCAATTGTTTTAAATGGACGTGCAGTACAACTTCGCCGTATGCATACTGCGAAGTAACTCTTTTAGAGAAAGAAAAAAGAAAAAAAAGAACACAACAAAAACAACACAGCACCGATCAATAGCAGGCCAACGCCGAAGCATTACCCTAACAAACGGGCCACGGACGATCTTTTCTTGCCATTCCTTGTCCTAGCCTCACCCTTTACTTACACACACTTTCGTGCACTACACAACCACACTTGTCGAAAGACCGGTCTGGAGCTTTGTGCTTGTCCCAGCTGGGACGGTGACCCCCTGGTGGGAGATAGCTGGTTGGAAAACCCCTGTAGCTGACGGATAGGTCGGTGCCGGATCTCACTATCCAGCGGAGTAATATCACCGCCACATTTCACGATAAAAGCATGCACTACAAGTACGGGACTAATGACCTTAGCAGTTGACGCGCTCGGAATCACTAATCAATCAACAATTAGCAGTGAAGGTAAGTACTAGTTTCCTGGACGAGGGCTGAAAACGAACTTTCGTCCCCGATTCCTCCCGTGCCGCCCCCTCCGCCGCGCGTGCGCGTCGAGAGGCGATCGTGATGGTGTGGAGCGGGAGGAGGGGGAGAGGGGAGGGTTGGCTGCCTCTGTGCACGCAGCGCGCGTGCCGCGGAGAGCTCGCAGCCGCCAGACACGCCCGCGCCCGCGCACGCGCACGCCTGCACACGGCCGCCCCCTCTGCGCGCGCCGGCGGACGCAGCTGCGCGGGGACCACTGCGCCGTCGGGGGAAAACGCCCAACGACGCCCGCGACGAGTGCGCTGCAGTTGCGGCAGCCCCACGCGCAATTTATCAGTGAGTTTTCTTTCACTGCACTCATCAGGGTGGCCTTTCATTTCCTTAAATAAATTTCCCTAACGTTTCTCTGTTTTCCAGAGCGCTTTTTACTTTCTCGTATACATACGTACATACATTACTCCGTATATACGGAGTAATATACATAGTATAGAGAAAGTTATGTACTCGTTATGCTGCGGAAAATCGATTTCGAGATTTCAACGAAAAATACACGTTTTGGGGTCCCCTGATATCGAAAAAGTGTTTGTTTAAAACGTCCGTCTGTCTGTCCGTCCACCCGTCCGCACGTCCGCCCGTCCGTTCATCCGTCTGTAAACACCAATAGCGCCTAAACTATCCGTACGTTCTTTTCCAAATTGAAGAATCCCCAGTCCATCTGGCTGTAGTTAAAATTATTCTCTGATAAGGTTTGCAGAATATTTCACACTACTCTATTTAAGGAAAGTATTAAAGTAACCCTAAAACTAATTTGTCAGCTCTCTGATTTTGCCGTGATAAAGTACACATTAAAACGAACTCAACAAATAGAAATTGAAAAAAATAATGCTTTACTATTTTTTAGGAATAACATTACCTCTAGTTTTATAATCACTTCAGAACTTTCTAATGATTCTTACGCAAATTTCTGATGTTTCCCAGAAATTTTCAGGACGTTGAAATTCCCTGATTATTCTGTGGCAACCCTGTTGATTGATCGATGTATTCGAGCACGTCAACTGGAATTGGTCATTTGTCCCGTTATTGTTGGGAATGTTTTATTCCGCGTGATGGCGGTGTACCTTCTTCGCTGGCTGCTGAGATCCGCCGCCGTCATGACGGCTTGAGGGGAATTTCCTCCTCCTCCATCGGAGCATCACTCCAGCTGGGATACGCTCTAAGGCTGAGACTGGTCTCCCGTCATGTGTCGTAGATTAGTGCATATCTTTTACTGGATTATTAACCATTTGCGAGAGAAAATATCCGGTGTTGACCGGGCAGGCAGAACAATGAAACGATCTAAAATATAACTAAGCTCATAAATGAATTGCCCAGGCCGCGCGGAGCGGTAAATAAATACTCGGCCACACACGGGGAAATTAACTACAACATAAAAGCAAACGCGTTTTAGTCAGACGACCAAACTTTTCTTGTTGAATCAATTTTACGTGGCGAGGCTCATTGGTTTGTTTAATCGGTTTTCTCTTAATCGAACGTTTTTTACATGAAATGTGAAGGGAAAGCTAGGAAAGTTCTAGGCACGAAGCTAGGACGTTCAATTCAATCAATTCAATGCTGCATTCAATTTTACTTGACAAGGAACAGACCAATAGGTCTGCTCTTCCGCCTGACCTCGCAAATTTCTAGCGGAGAAAGAAGGCGAAACAAGTGATTTGAACTGAGCTAAGAGGCTTCTTTTAGGCCTGAAGATCATGTACTTGCAGTGAGTCTACAGCATGGGTCAAGCGATTTTACTTTCCCTCGGCGGAAAGCATACGAAGGATTTTCCCACCTTAAAAATCCACGGCTTTGATGAGTTTCAACACGGAACTTGGATGCTTCTGTCCGATGCGCTAACGATTATATCACCGAAGCCGCAATGGTCCGGACCATGCGCACACTGTTCGAGATCACAGCAGTCGGTCCTTCCAATTGATTGTTAGTGATTCCGGGCGTGTCAACCCCGAAGGTCAGTAAGTAGACCATGTTTTTTCTTCCTACCGTCGGCTATCGAGGTTTCCTTCAACCATGTATCTCCCACCAGAGGGGCACCGCCCCAGCCGGGTAAAGCTCTAACCTCCTGACTGGTATCCCGGCCTGTGTGGTAGTGTAGTGCATGTTAGTGTAGGTGTGTGTAAGTAAAGGGTGAGGATATGACAAGGAAGAGGAAGGAAAGATCGCACCCGGTCCGTGGCCCGTTTATTAGGGAACTGCTTCAGTATTCACCTAGTGTTGATCGGAGAAACCACGAAAAACTACCGATCAGAATAGCCGGCCGCTAGAATTTTCCTCCAGACAGTCGAAAACCCTCCCACTGTCGGGGCTCGAACCTATGACCTCCCGGTGAGAAGCACTGCAGTGACATCAGTTGCTGATGCACTTAGCCACTGCTCCCGGTAACTACGGTACCCCTCTGACTACGAAGTGATGCCAAGAGGGCGCGTCGGCGTGCCGCAGGGGCTGCTCCCGCGCCCGCATCACATCACCCGCGAAGGCGGCGGTGACGCCGAGCTGCCGTCACCCGGGGAGCGGCGGCGGCGCGCAGCCTGTCATTTGCGCGGGAGCTGCGCGCAATTGTCACGCGACCTATTCCGCCCTCGACCAAACGCCGCCACCGCCTCCGCCGCCTTGGCCTCCGCAAGCGCTAATTACACCGCGAACCGTCCGCTTCGTAATGGAGAAATCTTCGTCTTTCGCGTCAGAAGATAATATCGGGAACACAAATCTTCCTTTATGACGGCATGACGGCTCTACGTCCCCGGGGGTAGGTGCGGGGATTGGAGAAGTGATGGGGGGGGGGGCGTTAGTGGCGTAATGGCTAGCGTATGAACCTTCTACCACTGGGATCCTATTTCGATCAGGTTTTCTCAGGGTTCTGTTGTATCCCCTGCCTCTTATTTTACCATGTTTCGAATAACAACCACGTCAATAATATTATCGGTATCATCTACTTATTAACTCACATTCATCACTCATAGGCCTGTTAGTAGTTCAAGGATTTCTAATCTCCGATCAAGGGCCTCTAATAAATAAATATTTAATATATGCAGCCTAGGTCGCGGTATGACCTGACATCTAGGAGCTCATAGTAATTCCCGAGTCTTTCTTGAAAAATGGGTCATATGAGGAGGGAGGATCAGACCATCACCCGCCTTGAAAGTTGAGAGTGGGGAATATGATGGAAAGTGTAATCGGTTTTCACCCCATAAAGCACGGTATTGCACCAGCATTTGATTGACAAATATGATCGAGCAGGAATGCCGGCATCTTGAATTCTCATCCAGGCAGTGGCACCGTCCAACCTCGCTACTTAGCTGGTGTCGAAAATACACAATCGATATACAGTAGACTCCGGTTGTAGTAAACTTCTGAGGACTAACATTTTTGGTTCACTATATCCGATGATGCAAAAATTAAATAAAATTTCTCCACAACGATTAATTTTATTAACATAGAGATACAGCAAAATACATTAACAGCACCAATTGAAAATTTCAATATCTTTATTTGGCCTTAAAAATAAATTATTTTCAATTGTTTGCTTTGTACATATTTCAGTAGTAATTTCTCTATTTCTCTAGATCCTTCTCGAGTTCGTGTTCTTTGTTGATTCTGGGTTGTCCACTGTCTCTTAGTATCATAATGAAGTCTTCACACCCTTCAATGCCTCTTGCACTGCTGGAGCACCGTCCCAATCTCCAAAAACCCTTTTACTCACCTAATAACGTACGAGATCCTTTCGGTTTTTCACAGGAAATATTTCCTATGTTCACTACAGCTGAGGTTCAAAGTACACTATAACTGAATGTTCTTATGCGTATTTGTGATGTAAGTGAAGCCAGCGACTTATGGTCACTACAACCGAGAGTTCTCTGTATCCGATTTCACTATAACCGGAGTTAACTGTACTTCCCCAAGAGAAATCAAATAATAATCTGAACTTCTATTTTCAATGGGTCTCGTCCCAATCGTTTAGAAATCGCGCCGGAGCTGTGAAGACGAGCGCGCGTCACGGGATCAGAGTTGCCGGATCTGAGTGGGCTAGGCGGCTCGCCCATTGCATTAGATCTTAGGGAGGATGATCCCTCTGTGATGGCGCGGCAACTAGGTCGCGCTCTTGTCGGTCACTCTCACATTACTCTCAAAATCTTTCACGAAAACTCACATTACTCTCAAAATCTTTCACGAAAACTCACATTACTCTCAAAATCTTTCACGAAAACTCACATTACTCTCAAAATCTTTCACGAAAACTCACATTACTCTCAAAATCTTTCACAAAAACTCACATTACTCTCAAAATCTTTCACGAAAACTCATATTACTTTCAAAATCTTTCTTAATGGCGAAACAAGGATTAACTTATCGCCTTGCTCTAAGGGAGGGAGATGGGATAGTGTGAAAATGGAAGGATCTAGCGCGGTCCGTGACCCATTGTTTGAAGATATGTACGGTACTGCTCCGGAATTCGCCCTGAAGGAAAGCACGAAGGAGAGCGATGAGTACAGTTGGCCTCAAGATTTTTCATCCTGACAGTTCTATCTTCAGACTCTTCAATGCTCTACGAACTCACTCATTTCCACTCTGTCTACGAAGCTTCCATCTAGTACATATGTCACACGTTAACGTACCGGCAACTTCAATGAAAAACTTCAATCTTCTTCACAGAACGAAAGTTCAATATCTACATATAAATTATGCATATTCACAGAACGTTTAGTCTTTACATTGTACGTCTGGCAATTATTATGAGAAATGAAAAACAGTAAAACGTAAGCTAAAATAAAGTTATTGAATAGCAAAAGAAAAAAGTATACTTTTAGAACAATAAACGCGAGAGGCACAGTGATGAATTAAGCGAAATTCGATAAGTTTACTTACTCAACAGGTAAGGTAATTAACAAGTGTACAGATACTTCTTTCAGCGGGGTTGATGAATGACTTACAGCCTAGAGCTGGAAAATTATTACATACCACTGAGGTTCATAGCAATTCACTTCCGTCCATTTCCGACTCCGATATCATGGGTAAGTCTTTGAGGCGCGAAGTAATGTATGTTCGGAGAGATTTGGAAACGAGGTACAGTTAGCTGAAACGTCATCTGGCTCTATTCCGTGATCTATTATTTGTCGAAATGAAACTCATTTCCTTTTAGAATGTGGAGAGGCTGATTTAATTACGTCCCAAAACCGAGAAAACAAAGAACATGACTAAATACAAAAATTAACAAAAGTAGTAAATTTCAAGCAATAACATAAAATAACCAATAACTGTTTTAGGCAGTGAGAGAGATAAATTAAGGTTTCTCAGGTCCGCTGGATTTTGATTGATGAGCACATTCCATACTTCGTGTACTTACGCACTTATAGCTACTTCGCATGTCCTCAAAAACACCGCGCCACTTTAACTTCACACGTGGGTATGCAAATATGCTAATCATCGATTACACATGAGAAAAAGGTGCCAAAATCCGTTTACCCCAAATACAGAAGTTGCAGCACGATGACATCGACGTCATACGTCGAAGTCAGCTGACAACTGCCACAGAATCATTTGTTCGTGATTCATAGTTTTTATTAACAAGACTGGTGGCCTTTAATGACATCAGGCTTCAAAATTTCCAGGTCTAAGATATTAACTGTAAGAATCTAAAATGTCGTAAAAGTGACATGCTTTTTTACTGAAAACAGGCATTTTCCTCGTATTTTGAAACAGAAAATGAAATGAAAATAAATCAATACAGCAAGAAAATAAAACGAGCATCCATTAATTCAATTTTCTTGCTTTTTACCAATGATGGGCCAGTTGAATAAAAACCCAAATTAAAACTTACGTCCATCCGAGGGCCTGTGATTGTAATGAACCGCATCTAGCTCATTTCGTCGAACGGCGAGCGAATTTGACCCGCAAACAGTCAATCCTCTACCGCCCCACATAGCCCCCCGTCGCCTCACATATCCCCGTCGTCGCCTCACCACCCTTGACACTTCATATCACCCGCAGTCCCCATACTTCACTCAAGTCGCTGCCACACATCGCTCAAGTAGCCATACAATCGACTTACCAAGTAGCCTAAAGCACACAACTAGCCACACAAACAATATATCGCTCAAGTAGCCATGCATCTCTCAGTGGCGGATCCAGAGAAGGGCAATGTGGGTCATGCCCCCCCCAGGCCTAGAGTTATCGTTTTTTATCTCCTTTTATTTGGCAAAATTTATTTAATAATTATTTATGTTCGAATTATGTAATTATTTAAAAATAATATCGTATAATATCATACATACAAAAATAATATACAATATAACAAATATGTTTATTATTTAACAAAAATCAATGTTCGCCCTCGCCCTAAACTGATCGGTGTGTCCGCCCCTATCATCTCTCAAGATGCCATACACTCCACAAACAGCCATACTTCGCACAATCACACGTCGATCAAGTAGCCTTGCACAGCTCAAGCAGCCATACATCGCACAAGTAGCCATACAACAGCGTTAGACAAGTAGCCATATAACATACAAGTAGCTACACATCGCTACTCATGGCACCAGTAGTTCTAATTTGCACAAGTAGCAATACATAGCTCAAGTAACCATACATCGCACAAGTAGTCACACACCACACAAGTAGCTGTACATCACACAAATACATCGCTCAAGAAATCATACATGGCTCCGGCCGTCACACATCGCCCCATATAGCCTCACAGAGTCCATCCACCCGTCCCGAGCTCTCGACCCCCAACGCCAGGGCAGCTCATTTGTATTTAGAGCGCCCTCAGGCCCCAAGTGTTCGGAGGCGGCGCGAGCGGGCGGGCGGGCGGGCGGGCGGGCGGGCGGGCGGGCGGGCGGGCGGGCGGGCGGGCGGGCGGCATTCCGGGGCGAGCGCTTAATTGTGGCGGCCTTCGCTCCAAGTGGCCGCGGAGAGCGCCTCCTTCCGCCGACGCACGAGTGCTCGCAGCGGAATCCGCCAAACATGCAAATGGACGGCGGCTGCGGCGGCGGCGAAATTTCGCACCCATTATGTCGTTGCGCTCTTAACTGCCAAATGGGACCGGAAGCCCTGAAAGAGATTTTCTCGTTGTCCACAATGCCCTCCACTACGACGGAGGGGGATTTGCAGTTGGAGTGGGGAAATTCTCTCCCCGGTAGGACGATCCGATTTGCCAGGCATTGGGTCGTTTTCTGATCAGTAAGTAAACGAATAATTTGAATGAAGGTGGCATTAGTTATTTTGCATTAATTAACACGTGCCAATAAAATTAAATAGTTTTTTTTGTAGGATTAATTTGCTTCATTTACCCTGCAAAAAATGTTTCTCTTTGAGAGTCCACTCCTGATGATATTCGTTCCGGAACATTCGACTTGGAATTTCTGCACGAAAACGGAATTTTCTTCAACAAAAGTTAACACTTCACTAGTTTAGCTTTGTCGAACACTCACTTCGAATACCAATGTGAGTTTTTCAGCTAATTCAGTGAAAATGTTTAACTGCTCTGTTTAATAATTTGTTAGCGGGATCTCACGACGAAATTTCTCTGAGGAATTTCCCCAGGTCATGTTTGCAGACTGGAGAAGAGCTTTCAAGTCAAAACCGTTTGTCATGTTAGTTCGAATGGTTAGTTGGACGAACGGAACAGCTGTTCCAAGAAGCTGCGTAAAGCACACGAGCACACGAAACGTCCAGTGATTTCAGGAAGTTTACATCACACAATTGTACGAAATGTCCCCAGGCCATTGAAATGGTTACCTAGTACTACATAAACTAAATATTACAACTTCACAGTAATTCATCATTCTATTACTATGGCCTGCCATTTTCCCGATTTTTTTCTTAAAATCTGCCAGTCATGTGATTACATGAAAATTGCATATCGTTCTTCAGATTGTTCTCACGCGATATGTATAAATTCGTAGTTGTTAAATGAGTTTTAAATTTGCAGACAACAAAAGGTTCGTTTAAGAAATTCGTTATTTTAGTGGTTGTATCACGCATGATCTCGACAACTGCAGCAAATACAAAGACAAACAAGGTCAAAATATAAGTCAGAATAATATAAAATTTTAATAATATGTACACTTATTGTAGCACATTTAGGAAAAAGCTCTTTAACCTAAGGTACAGAATCCCGATAAGCTAATGAA
This sequence comes from Teleogryllus occipitalis, assembly GCA_011170035.1. Classification (NCBI taxonomy): domain Eukaryota; kingdom Metazoa; phylum Arthropoda; class Insecta; order Orthoptera; family Gryllidae; genus Teleogryllus; species Teleogryllus occipitalis. Next base: position 12,800 of record BLKR01004674.1, read on the forward strand.
TTAGAAATATATAAATTAGGATGAAATGTAAACCTAACCACGAACTTGAATTGAAAATCATGAATGCTAATTACCGCTTTTTCATGCATTTCGAAGTTGCCACGACGTACATTTCTCAACCACTCATCTAATAGCGTTTCTTCTTTAGGAAAGTTAATCGTTGAGTTATTATGGCCTGTGTTATTGGACACTATACCTGCAGCCTTGCCCAAGAGAAAAATTCTGGATGCGCATCTTATAATAATAATAATAATAATAATAATAATAATAATAATAATAATAATAGCAGTAATAAATAGTAATAGTATTATTATTATTACAAAATCTATTTTAACAATAAAATTATTATTTTACACCACCTTTCTGAAGTAGAAGGCACACGAATCGGTTTTCCATTTAAAACAAGCACTTTTATAATGTATAATAATCATAATAATAATAATAATAATAATAATAATAATAATAATCATTATTATTACTAATTATTATATTATTACAAATTATTATTTTATTATTAATTATTATAAAATTATTAATTTTTAGATGATATTACTGCTAATTATTGTATTTTATTACTTTTAATTACGCAAACCGACGCTGGCCAAAATCGAAAGAGAAAGTCCCCTCCGCTGAAATCTCCAAAGAACCGCAAGCGCCCGCTCGCCCGCCCACCTCGCCGCGCCCACGCCAGTGCCGGCGCGGCGCCAAGGAAACCTGCCTCCCGCCTCTCCCCCCCCCCCGCACCCCGGCGCGCCCACCCGCTGCGCCCATGACGTCACACCGCTCGAGCTCATGCGCGCGCCCGCGATCAGCTGTTCCTCCGCCCTCCTCCCCGACACCCGCGCGCCACCAGACGCTCGGCACAGGGAAGTGGCACCTGGGATTGCGATTCTGGACGGATGGGGTGGGGTGGGGGATGACTTTGGTAGAAAGTCCTCGTGTTCTCGGCATGGAAGAGCGGAATGTATCAAAGCTCGTTACATTATTATTATTATTATTATTATTATTATTATTATTATTATTATTATTATTATTATTATTATTATTATTATTATTATTATTATTATTATATTCTAATTATATTATTATAATTACTACTACTACTACTACTACTACTACTACTACTACTACTACTACTACTACTACTACTACTACTACTACTACTACTACTACTACTAATAATAATAATAATAATAATAATAATAATAATAATAATAATAATTTCGATCATTTCTGAATCACAGCAGGTACTCAAATAAAAACGGTTTTCTTTGCAATGAATTATCTGATTCGGAAAATTTCGACATTTGCGGCAAATATACAGAACTAACTTTTGTATAAAGTGCATTGATGTGCCTTGGAGGTATCTAGGTAGTTTTCTGAAGATTTTCCTTGACTTGTATTTCTAGGAGACCGCTAATGATTGCAGTGATTAGTGGTGTGAATATATTCGTAGAATGAATAATTGGTAGGATGAGTATAGGGTACTGCTTTCATTGCTTATTTGACATGACACGTCGATGTACCTTCCAATTTTTTCAGAGAATGCTTTTTGCTGTCGGAAGGGACAGAAACAATTTTCTTCTTCTTCTTCTTCTTCTTCTTCTTCTTATATTATTTTTTCAGCAGACGAGTGCTTTTGTCTGTCAGTTACACTAATGTTGAAGTATTTTTGGATTACAATTAATTATAACCCCCAGTATTGGATTTTGTGTGTATTTCAATTGTTAGGAAATGCATAATTTGAAGATAGTTGTATACAACTGGAATTATAAGTAAATTATTTTAAAACACTTCATTAGCGCAGACATCCAATACTTGTAGAATTGAAGATATTTCTAACAGTTTAACAGTTGAGTAATAAATGTAACTGAAATTCTGAACGAAAGTTATTTATTAGGTTACTAAAGAAAGTCAATACCCTTTGCTGTTCAGGAAGTGCTAATCTGGCATGTGGTTTATTTGCAGAAGTCAAATGAAGTAACTCAGCAATAAAGAATATAGTAAGTGTGTTTATCGCCACGTATGGTCGTCGAGTACCGAACGGATTTGTTTTCACAAGGAGCTAACAGGAAGTCGCGTAATGCCACAGAAAGTGGTACACGACGAAGCATGCCAAGGTTAAATACTTGAGAATTACTCGTTTGTATCAGCATTCTTCATTTTAATAGTGCCATATGTTTTGAAAATGCAGGCAATGAATATGAATTTCTTAAATAATTTGGAAATCCTTCTCATAACTGGCAACACTATTTTAATACTTACAACAGTCTTACAAGTGATTTATTTTCAGTTATCAAACTGAATTTGTATTTTCACTGACTGATCATTGACCTCTGGGTATTCTAGAACAATTAAAAGCATATTTTCTTAAATTTAAAATGAAAAATTGATATCGAATTTGAACGATAGCGTACCAGAGTGATTCGGAACGTAATAACCCTTTTCATGTTGCCCTTTCTCTACGGAATGGTAATCTCTCACTTCCCGATCGAGGTTAAGTTTGTAGTACAGGATGTTATGGCTGCGGTCAAGCCAAATGTGGCACATCTCCACGCCTTGCGACGCAAAATAAACAACGGCGAAAAGTAACCAATCCAAAACATCTGTTAAGCGAACATGTAAAATACAATAAACATGTTTTAAATTTTTTGTTGGAGTACCATAATACATGAAGGCAGCTGATCCAACAATCAAACAAGTTGACTTCAAAAGCAATCACTTTATTCTCTGAACGTAAAACGTGTTTATTTTAAATGGTGTTTAGTAAACAGCAATACTAGCATACTAATAAAATTTTAGTTTTAAATGTTCTTACATTTGAAATCCTTGAATACAAGGGAACTGAATATTCGTATGCGGAGTAAAAACCCCATGAAGGCCTACTTCGCGGTACATGACCGTTGTTTAAGGCACGCTTAAAGCAACACACTAGGAATTGATAGTAGGAAACATCAGAAACCGCCGATCAGAAAAGCCAGCTTGTCTCATTTCCGCTAAGGCTTCCACCCCACTGTGCAATTGGCCTCGCGACCCAGCTGTGAACTCCTACCACAGTCTGGACAAGAACCTAAAATGATTGGGTGATTATTTCATGATTCCAGGCGCGTCAACTGCTATGGTCATTAGTCCCATAAGTGTAGTGCTTTAACAGAGACGTGGCGGTGTTCTTCCCCTGCGAATATCTGGCACCGACCAACACGTCGGGGGATTCCTCCCAGATATTTCCCACCAGTGGGACAACACTTCAGCAGAGACAAGCCGGAGACATTTTTTTCGGTATTTAAATATCTACTTCGCACACTCTTAACTACGCGTGATTTCAATAACGCAGTATTGAATGGCAAGGGAATCGCATCCGCGCAGTAGCCCAGCCAGGTGCAGTCGCAGAACGGGCTCCGCAGACGCACCGCGCGCCTGCTCGCGCAGCACCGGAGAGCAGAGGGCAGTCCCGCCCACCCGAGCCGCCTCCTCAGATGCGAACCGGTATGGCGGGGGCGGGGGCAGGCTAACGGGGCTGGCTACACGCTGCGAGCGGCAGCCGTCAGTGCAGAACGGGCATGCGCGAAACACGTCATCGGTTGCAACAATAGCCAGATGCAGAATCGCGTCATCGGTTGTTGCAACAATAACCGTGAGCCGAATTGCGTCATCGGTTGCAACAATACCCATACGCAGAATCGCGTTATCGGTTGGAAAAATAACCATGCGCAGTCTCCTCATCGGTTGCAACAACAGCCATGAGCCGAATCATGGCATTCGTTGCAACAATAGCTATGAGTTGAATCGTGTCATTGGTTGCAACACTAGCTATGCGCAGAATCGTGTTATCAGTTGCAACAACAACCCTGACACGAATCGTGTCTTCGCTACAATATTTCACGCGCAGAATCACGTGTTTTTCGATATATTGCAATGCACGGAAATCCACATTCGTTATCAATATACCGATACATTAAAAGGCAATGATCTGACTTGATGAAAAAACGATTAGCATTTCTGGTGGATCGTTGTTATCCGGGGCAGAAGAGGTGGTGGGGACGGAGACGGTGGGTTGGGGTGGGGTCATGGCCCGGGCAGAGAGGCGCCCAGCGGGGAGGTGTGGCAGGAGATGGGCAGTGGTTCAAGACCGCGGTGGGTGACCTACTGCCAACGCGGGGCGCCATGTTGCGGGACTTTCCAAATTTCCTCTCCCTCTTTAGTTTTCCAACGTGCGATACTGCGGAGACCGTCAAAGATCCTCGCGGTACCGAAAATTCTGAATCATCGGTTTATGACAAATGCCTTTTTGTCCAATATTATCAAAGCTATTATGTTCACATTTAATGTGCAAACTTACATCATCACTGTTTAGCATGTTATATTTGTTTAATATTTATTTTACTCAATGGGGTTAGTGAAGTCACCGAGGCACATGAGTCGATAACAGCGAGAATGATAAGGATAAATGGTGTAATGAGAGACTTAAGAAAACCATGGGCTAAATTTATCTCAGAGCTGCCATTGCTACTGTCACTACAGCGACTCAAACAGAGAGGTCCTGGGATTCGGGTCCTAACAGTGGCGGGTTTTCGACACTAATATAGCTATCTATAGCTGGGTCGTATTCAGCTGCTGCCTGGAGGAGAATTCTAGTGGCCGGCTGCCCTAACGGTAGTTTCCCGTGATTTCTTCGTTCAATACCCAGCGAATGCCGAAGCAGTACTCTAAAGAACGAGCCAAGGATCGCGCGCGATCTTTCCTTTCTTTTCCTGGCCCTACACTCTGTCCTTACACACACATGCACCACATTATCATACATGTTGAGAGGTTAAATCGTGTTCTGGCTGGTGCCGTGCTGTGGTGGAGTGGTTCCTGAATGGGGAAAGTGACAAATACCCAAGCTGACCAATAAATCGGCGCCGAATCTCATTATTCAGATGGGAAGGTTTCACCGCCACCTCCCGTAATAAAACATTCACTCGAATGTGGCCTTGTGGCCAATGGGACTATTGACAACAGCAGCTAACGTGCCGGACACTTCAACTAATCAACCTTTGAAAACATACCGTGAGCTAGCTTTGCCCAAGTGGAATAAAAATTCCACTTGGATTGGACGAAGATCAACCCAAGCCACAGGCGTGGAAAGTGTTTGCACTAGTCAATACCTAAGGCCCCCCCCCCACCTCTTCACAGAGCAAGGGAGGAGCGAGATGGACGAGTTGGAGAAAGCGTAGCGTGCAAGGCCTCCACGTGGGAGTCCGTAAGATACAGAGAATACCCAGTTTCTTTGCGCCGACGATTCCATCATTTTTATCCAATTGTCGGGGGAGCTCTATCTGTGTGTGGTCAGAATCGCAATCCAACATAAAAATAATATAAATGTATTCGAAACTCTCTTTAATAGTTTTTGTTACCACAACTCAACTCAGGTTATCGAGTGAAAGGATAATTAATGGTGCCGACCGTTCAGGTTGCGTTTTCTCTGCATCATCTCTACACTTCGATTGAAAACACAAAGTCCGTTGATACTTCGTCAGATCTGACGCCTTCACCCAATCGGGAGCTTGAAAGTCACTTTAGTGAAGTCACACTATTCTTCGATTAGTAACCTTTCAAGTTGCCGATTGAATGACAGCGTCTCAACTGACGAAGTGTCAACGAACGGACTTTGTGTTTTAATCGAAGTACGTACATCGTATGGCCTTTACCTCCGCGTAGATGGAGGGGGGATGGGGGGGGATGGGCCTTCACCTTCAGAAGGCCACGCGCTCGAGAAAGCCGCGTCCTCCCGCCCATCGCAGGAAGTCGGTCAGCGGCGCGGCGTGGGAACGCACGGCGCCGGAAGAGCCCACTGCGCTGCTCCACTCCGCTGCCCCTTGCGCGAGAGGCATCTGCGCTCACGCGCAGCCCTCGCGAGTTAGTTGCGGGCTGCGCGCGAGGCTGGACGTTCCATGCCAGGCAAGCACCGGCACAGGTGGCTCAGGGCATTAACTATCACTACACCGCCTCTGACCGAGAGTTCCTAGAGTTCGAGTCCCGATAGTGACACGATTTTCGACACTGACTTGTCAGCTAGGTCGAATTCAGCCTGGAGGAGAATTCTAGCGGCCGACTGGTCTGATCGGTAGTTCGCCGTGGTTTCTCCGATCAACACCAGAATGCCGGAGCAGTACCCTAACAAACGCGCCACGGACCGGGCGCGATCTTTCCTTCTTTCTTGTCCTTTCCTCACCCCTTATTTACGCACACTTAAGACTCCGCTACCCCTGCGCGAGGGGCCACACTACACTATCACGCTTGTCGGGAGACCAATAGGGAACTTAAGAGCTTGTCCCGACTGGGGCGGTGCCACGCAGGTAGGAGATACCTGATCGGGAAAAACTCCCGCAAACCGACGTAGGTAGGCGCTGAATCTCGCCAGCCAGCTTGGGAAGATCACCGCCATCTCCTAAAAACACCCTACACTTACGGACTAATGGCCTCAGCAGTTGACGCGCCCGGAGTCACTAATCAATCAATTAGTCAGGCCTGCAAGTCGTTCGAGAATCTCTTCACACGGAGCCATTCAAAAGCATATCCTTGGGAGTGACGCTTGTGCTGGCGAAGCAATTATTTAAATGGAGGGGCTCACACGAACATTGCAATATGATGCGCTCCCGCTCTACAGCCAGAAGAATTCGGTTCTAATTGCAGTTATCACACTTGGCCACACGGAAGCGCCCCTCAGCTTATCAGTTAACACGTTGACTGCCATGCAGCAGCCACGGCGGCGACCACAGCGGAGGCTCCACTCCGTCTGCTCAGTGGTGCTGGTCGGTGGCTGTGGGAAAGGGCCCGGGGTTTTCGGAAGCACTGCCATGTGGTTTCAAACGAAAGCAGCCTTCGGTGGGGTCACCTGGGAGGCGGTACCCTGAGGTTTTCAGATTGCTGCTCCTAGAGAGCACTGTAAAGCAGCTGACGCAGTTATATCGGTACAGCGCGGGTGGTGCGGTCGAACTGACATTAACGACGTTGAAAAATCTCTCTCTACTTCACAGTATTATTGAATGGTAACTGGGCGTAAACCAGGAGACCCAGGTGCGATTCCCGCTCGGGGTGACAATTCTTTGAACACTTTGAATCATAACGTGAATAATGTTTTACACCTTAAAATTCAGCAAGAGAGCTTATTTGGTGTTTCCCGACTCTTTGTGTAGTAACTGATTAATTTGTGATCTTTGTGTAGTAGGAACTGATTAATGCATGTAAAATATTTTGAGTTTACAGTGGAGACACAAACCAAAATTCACTAAAAACTGACATTGGCCCTTCTTGCGCCAAGCCACAGATACAATATCCCATTTAACATATTTATTATAATATATTTGGGTCATTTTCACGACACATTAATGTACATATTTTGCCATTTCATAGCACAAATTTTTCTGGACTCTACCTACAACTCTATATCAAAGGGCCTACGCGTCTGGATACCAAAAGGTAGCCATGTGGTGTTGAGCGTCCTCACCGGCGAAGGAGGGCGCGCGGAGTGCGCTTCGTGAGGACGACAGTGAAGGTAGGCGGGCGGGTGACTCGGGAGGTCGCCAGTTCACCGGGACGACATCGTCCCCACGGCCTCTCGAGATGCCGAGCCTCGTGTTCGTTTCCAAAGGCGGTCCTCAATTTCAAGAGGCAACTGAATCTTTCCGTTCAGTTGAAACTAAAAATATGCTGGCCTTGCGACCTTTCATGCTCCTACGCCGAGTGCTTTCACGGTGAAGGTGAATCCCACGTTATAGCTAAAATTTCACCCGAGTTTCGTCCTAAATTATTCAATACACCTTTTTTTAAAAAAACGTTAATATACTGTACGGCACGTAGTTCTCTAAGTTTTGAACAAATTCTTAGAGAAATATCGGAAGGTTCATTGTAGGATCCCATTATTTTGATGTTGTTAGTTTTCCTACATTCCTGCTTTTTCAAGGACTGCATATATCAGTACACGCTTTCCTGGTTCAGATGCATGGCTGCGTACTTTCCCAGGCTCCATAGTTCACTGAGTTCGTGTCTCGCCTCTCCCTTTACTCACTCCGCGACAACGAACTTTTCATGCCCTCCAGGAATACATGAAGGAAGTGAGCTCGGCACGGCCGTCAATAAATCACGTTCTTTAAAAATACCTCCGAGTGGAAAGTGAAATACAGCGGTGTCGTTGTTCGGCACGTCGTTCAAGGATTAGTGAAGGTACACTACATACCAGATTCACTTTTGTTTCTGAAGTGCCCGGGGGGGATCAGTTCGTAAACAGACTAAGCACGTACATTTCTTTTTAATTGTGACAAAATATGTAATGATGATAATTATTTTAAACTACCTTTAAAACATGTATTGTATTAATTCTTTTAATTTTATATTGCAAATATTATAGCTTTATTTTTTATCTTAATGTTCATAACGTATGTTAAATATATTATTATTACTATTACTATTATTATTATTATTATTATTATTATTATTATTATTATTATTATTATTATTGGGACCACATATGTATACCCTTTAAAATGCTGGATCGTCCCTTCACAGTTCAAGACAATATAAGAAATTTCTGTTGTTATGGTTACAACAACTTACATTAATTTTAACTTTAAGATGGGCACCGAACAGTGTTTTCACCGTTTCTGGTACACCATTTTGTTGACGACTGAAGTATTTTTGAAAATCCGGCGGAATTAAGGCAATGCCAGACCAGCTCTGTGCGAGGAGAAACCATTGTATTTCCTCATTAAAAATCTCATGTCATTGGTGCACGGATTTTGCAGTGAACGTGAGCTTAGCTTTTGGAAAATACATTTCATTTGCATTTTGATTAAAAATGCTTGGTGGAAAGGAAAAACAATCGACAGTCAAAATAATGGGCTTCCTATGGTGAGATTGTCCATATTTCTGTCCACGATTTTCAATAGAGTTCTACTCAGCTGAGAATATCCTCTACATAGCTACGCTACCGACACGCTTACCGCGAAAAGTAATTTTTTTTTCCAGTCCCGACAAAATACAGAAAACAATTTTTTTAATATGCGATTTTAGTTGTAATGGTCCAAATCACCGTGTTACGACTATTTAATATGTGACATTCAAAAATAACTTGTTTAATAAAAACACAAACATTATAAACTGAGCTTATGATAAATCAACACGATACTCGATATAAAATTAAAAAATAACTGAACCAAAATTCAGTTTGGAAAATAATGTTTGAAGCCATGTAGTTTGAGAAAACTCTGAAACATATCTAGGTAAGTAATATTGTTTCTTGCAAGATTATTTTACTTTATAATTGGGACAATGAACTTATTTTGCCGTATCTTTTGGAGCTGGAGCTGTAGTCATACATCTTTCGACACGACATTTGGTAACGACATGGACAATAGAACGAAGTACCGATACCTTGATGTCACCGACTCTCAAATAACGATACATTCAATATAACCGGGAATTGAACCAACATTTCTTAAGCAAACCCTCGTTAATACGAATTACAAGAGACGGATGTAAACGGTGGTCGTACAACTATAAACATTCGTATTATCCTATTAATACATTTATCCAAACTATTTTCTTGCTGCGACCCAAATTTTGTTCGTTACGGCGAAATTCGGGTTAAGTGAGTTCGTGGTAACGAGGGTTTACTGTATTGCCTCCAAACGGAAGCACAGAGCAAGCTCCTCAACTGTGTATTAAAAAAAATTATCAGATTATTATATTTCTGTATAACAGTATGCTTCCTTGTCTGGTCTCAAATTTTGTTCGTGTTTCGAAAAAATTCGGGTTAAGCGAGTTCATGGTAACGAGGGTTTATTGCATTGCGCATCTACGGTGTGGAAGTCATAGTACGTGCCATGGGCGCCACTCGCAAGAGGTGCTATTTACAATATACCCGTTAAAATAAGTATCGACAACCATAATTTGAAGTATCCTGACAGAGGCGCCAATCCTATGCTTGCCATGGGCGACTGAATATCTCGATACGCATTTGGCTAAATAGTCTCCAAACAGGCAGAGAGCTGAGTCCTCAAGTGTGTTTTATAAATATATAGTGTTATCCGATTGTTATATTTTCATCCATATTAATTTCGTTGCAGGGTCTCAAATTTTATTCGGATTTCGTCGAAATTCGAGTGAAGCGAGTTGGCGCTAACGATGATTTACGCATCGTCTCCGCAAGGAGGCAGAGAGCAAGGTCCTCCTGTCGGGTCGCGGGGAGCCTTGAACCAGGCCAGCTCCAGCCCGGCAGCGGCACGGGCGGCCCGTGCTGGCGCGCGACCAACCGGTGGCGGCGACGGCGGCGGCGGCGTCGCATACCTGCCTTTAAACGGCGGCGCTCGGAGGCGGCAGGGCCCACCTCCGCCATCCACCGGCGGCCTTCCCCCCCCCGCCCCTCCCCCCCTTGAGGCCGCGTGGCACGCCGGCTCTTTTTTGACGAACAGCTAAAGCACGTGAGAAAATATTGATTGATTAGCGATTCCGGGCGCGTCATTTCTAAGGTCATTAGTCCCGTAAGTGTAGTGCATCTTTCCCTTGGGAGATTCGTTGGTTGGCGAGATTCGGCGCCGACTTACTCGTCAGCTTGCGGGGATCTCCCCGAACCAGATATCTTCCACCTGCGTGGCACCGTCCCAATTAGTCTCCAAACATGTGTTGTAGTCTAGTGCATGTAAGTGTAAGTATGTGTAAGTAAGGGGTGAGAATAGGACGAGGAAGAGGAAGGAAAAATTGCGCGACTTTAAAAGATGAAATATTTGCACTGCATTGTGGGGAAAATAAATCGGCTGCATGAAAAAAAGATCAGTAACAGAGGAGACCGGTAAATCATACTTTACTGTAGTGAAATGAACTAGCGAGTCAAGTAGTCTTCTACGAATTATTGGAATAAACATGCGTTGGAAATCTTGCCTTGGCTGAACTTAAGGATGTTGGTTATTATGTTGGTTGCGAAGGAGGAACGCGGGGGCCTCGTCGACTTTGAAATGTGCGAGCGAAGAGAGTCAAATGGGTGATTTTTCTTAACATGGCATCTGATCGCAATTATCTTAAAACACATTACATTTTTGAATTACCGAAAACTACTATAGATCGTATGGCACAGTGGCAGATCGGGGGGGGGAGCATGGGGGCTAGGCCTATATATATATATATATATATATATATATATATATATATATATATATATATAGAGAGAGAGAGAGAGAGAGAGAGAGAGAGAGAGGGGGGGCGATGAGTGACAGAAAAAGAGCCGGAGAGAGAGAAAAATAGAGTGTGGGAGACGGAAAGAGAGAGTGAGAGACGGAAAGAGGAAGAGAGAGAGAGAGAGAGAGAGAGAGAGAGAGAGAGAGAGAGAGAGATTGAAGGGGAAACTCGTCGTACGGTGCGTGCTGTGACACTGGAGTACTTGACACGGGAGAAGGGAGCAGCATGTCACGGGAGGACTTGCAACTTCAATTAGAACAAGAAATACCGTGAACTTCTAAGGCTACGTGCACATGATGCGCCTTTTCGGCGTAAAACTACACGCCGAAAGTTGAAAGAGGCGCGTGCAAACGAATGCATGGGCGTTAAGTTGACTAGATTCTGCCTCCTTACAGTTGGTTTCCTAGTAGATCTGACAGAAGGCGTAGGATTTCAATTGGCTCCACTTTAAATCTGACGAAAGAACAATATTAGAAAATAATTTGTGTGAAGGATAATTATAAGGAAACTAGGCCCGAGAAAAGAAAATTTTCTTTGAATTGGAATGCCTTTACTACATTTTGTGTTAAAGCAACTACAATTGAATACGGTATTCTCTTCGATTACTACATAATATGAGTCTCGAGCAATCTTCAATAAATTGCGACTTACTGTTTATTCTGGAAAGAGATCCTGCTCAACAAAATAAGGAACTGGAACTCGAGTATCCCGCTAGCAGAATGTGAAGTTTGTCGAGAATAATTACGCACTAGTACGGTCATTAAGATCCGTACTCTGTCCAAAATTACAGTTCCCATGACATATTGTTTTCTTACCAATGGCCTTGATATGCTTCAGATGTTGTGTACACGAAACTTGAAGAGGTCTCATCGTAATGTAATTGCGGTTTTGGGTTACTTTCTCATCATTTGTGTCGATGCACACATTCGGACGCGGTTGCATTGAGCAGAATAAGCAACTTTACTTCCTTGAGAAATTTCGTTTGTTTTTTGTGTTACGAATGGTTGATTATGCAGGAAGAGACTGACAACGAGTGGGCAGTTTACATTGTCTTTTTACACGGCAAATAGACAACGGAAGGTAGATATAACTAGTCTCGAGAAAACCACATTTTGCAATGCCTCAATATTAACTGTAGTGAGGGTATATCGTAAATATCATACCATTCATGATCTTGGGAAACTGACAGCATTCAAACGAAGTCTAAGCGAGTTAGAAAGATAATTATGACGATACAGCAGGAGGAGCCTATTTCAGCCGTGTTGTGTCTGCTCTTAGATAAAGACGAACATTACACCCTGTTGTGTACAGAAGAAACGGCGATTGCAAGGAAGGATAAGGACTGACAATGCAAAAACAAATGAAGACAATGCAGTCCAACGCAACTTCTCAGAATTATTTTCATTTCTCTGAGTCTGGGTCGGGAAGCTGAAAGCAGGGACAAGGAATTAGGAGTGAAGCGGGAAGAGTTGAGAGACGCGATGGAGGGAAGGGGAGCTGGGAGCAGGAATAGCACCCGGGAGAGGAGGAAGTGGAAGAGGAAGGGGAGTAGGAGGCGGATGATGAAGAGAAAGAGGAAGCAGGAGGAGGCGGAACTGGAGGACGGAGCAGAGATGGAAGAGCGGGGGGAAGAGGAGAAAAGAGGAGGCGGAGATGGAGGAAGTGCAAGAAGAGGATGAAGAAAAGAAGGATGAGGGGACAGAGATGGAAGAGCAGACGGAGGCGGAAGAGAAGAAAGAAGGAGGCGGACATGGAGGAAGTGCAGGAAGAGGTGGAAAAGAAGGATGAGGGGACAGAGAAGGAAGAGACAGAGGAGTAGGAGGCAGAGGAAGAGGAGAAATGATGAGGAACCTAAAGAGGAAGAACAAAAAGAGAAGTGAAGGAGGAAGAGGAGGCGAAGAAGGAAGAGGAGGAAAACGAATCGGAGTCGAAAAACAAGACCGGTATCAATACCCGAAACGCATGTTAGCTCCTGGGGCAGAGAACCCACGACAGCCCCCACAGGGAAAGTGCAAGGGCGTTGGCGCGGAGTGGGGCGTGGCGGGGCGCGGGCGGAGCCGGGACGAGCGGCTGCCTCTCTCCACGGCCCTCCTTCGCCATATGGAACGCGCAGCAAATCTGTTTACAATGAGAGCGCGCGCGTAATGCCAAACGCGTCGGCAACCAGCCGCCTCGCAGAAGCCGCCCTAAATGGATTCTCATTTGCCCTCTGCCCTTCCTCCCGCGCCGGTGAGCACACGTGCGGGGAAACGCGTTGGCAATGGAATACGTTAACTCGCTGGCTCTGATGTCTTTCTCAGCCACACTCACAGTGGAACGCTGGGGATTTTATTAGAAAATGTTTTTGGCTGCATGTACTACCTTTCTGCTCTTGGAACCACGACATCGCCGTATGGAATAAGAACTTACCTGCAACAGAAAAACAAAAGAAGTATAAGGCTTACTGACTAAGTTATTGGATTAAAAGATTCAGAATGCTCTTCAAAGAAATATATTAACTAAAGAGTTGGGGAATATAATTAACTGTATATAATGCATATGACATTAAAGTTATTTTCAGTGTGGTTACAGTACTAGTACATGAATCAATGCTTATGACCAACTCACATAGGTTAAAATGGGAGGTCAACATTTCACGTAATCTACGGAGACTAGAAATGACATTTAATTAAAATATGATATAAAACATTTTAACATTTTCTAAGTAAAATATTAATGAAAAGTTAATATGAAAATACTTTGAATGGTGCTGAAATTTAAGTAACTTTACATAAAAACGAACATGTCAAATGAAATGGGTTACAATAAAGCGTTAGTATCAGATTCACGAAAGTTAGGTGATTATGATACCCCTTCCACAGAACCAAAAAGAGAAGCTAAATATAAACGGTGAAGGAGGTTGCACCTTGAAGAGTAATTTGTGAGAGTGAACATCTTTAAATGAGTAATTACATTACCCTACTCTATGAAAATTAATTATTACTCCGAACTTAGACTTCAGCGCGACCATCTCACGCCCCAAATAGCTCTCATTTCTAACAAAGTGGGTGAAATGAGTCAAGATGACATGCAGCACATCTCACGGCACGTTCTTCATCGCCTGAAGTGTCAATTATCTGCGAACCTCCACGCGTAAGTCAGCGAGCCTTCTTCCGGCGTAGTTCTTGGGCGGGCGCGGAGGGGGCGGAGGGGCCGGAGAGAGCTAGCCAGCAACGTCGTCGCTGCCGCCGCCGCGTTTAATCCGCCCGCGATCAGCGCCCGGCGACGCAAAATTGGCCGCGTTTCGGAGGGCCTTGCAGCGCGCGCCTTTTAATTAAGTCTGCAGGAGGCCCTGGCTTCTCGGCAAGCGCGACGAGGTGGGGTGGGGTGGGGGCGAGGCGGGGGCGGGGCGGGGGCGGGGCGGGGGCGGGGCGGGGGCGGGGCGGGGGCGGGGCAGGAGGGGCAGGGCGAGGCAGGGGCGGGGGCAGGGCGGGGGCAGGGCAGGGGGCGGGGCAGGGGGCGGAGCAAGGCGGGGAGAGGAGCGGCGGGGGGCAGGGTGGGGCGAGGCAGGAGGGGAGGGGGCGCGGTGGGGCGAGGCGGAGCAGGGTGGGAGAGGCGGTGCGGGTGGGGCGAGGCGGTGCAGGGTGGGGGTGCGGGGTGGGGCGAGGCGGTGCGGGGTGGGGCGAGGCGGGGCGGGGTGGGACGGAGCCGGGCGGGGCGAGGCGGGTTGGAGCGTGGCGGGGTGGGGCTAGACGGCGCGGGGCGGGGCGGGACGGGACGGAGCGGAGATGGTAGGGCGGGCGGCACGCGGTGGATAAGGAAAGGGCACGTCGAAACGAGGCTGAGCGGGGAGGATAGAGGAGAACGGCGTGAGGCGACAGGTAGTGTGGCAAAGTGGGGCGACGCATGAGAAGAACGAAGCGGGATGAAACGAAATGGCATGAAACGGAAGAGAACGAGACAGTGCGAAAGGGTGCGAGAAGAAGTGAGATAGGGCGAGAACAGGTGGAAAGTGAGGAGCGGAACGAGGAGAGACGGGATGGCGCAAGGATGCACCAGGCGCGGTGGGAGAGACAAAGAGGGACAGGGTGGGGCAATGAGGGAGTGGACGTGTTAAGAAAGGAGTGCGTGGGACAAAGAGAGTGAACGGGACAAGAAGGGAGAGGACGGGATAAGGAGGATGTAGCCGAGTAAGGTGCGAATTGGCAGAACAAAGAGAAATGGTTCGGACAAGGAGGGACTGGGCGAGAGAATAAGGGACCAGGTGGGACAAGAAGGGTTAGGTGGGACAAGGAGCAACGGGGCGGAGATAGATAAATGGAGGGGAGCGACGCGAGGACAAGTAGGGTTGGGCACGGCAATGAACGACTGGGCGAGGAGAAATGGAGGGATGCGTTGCAAGACGGTGCAAAACAGGTTGTGACAGGGCAAAGCGGGACCGTACGGGGTGGAGGAACACAAACCGGGGTAAAGGCGAAAAGAAACATGGGTGAGGCTACGCGGGACAGAATAATATAAGGCGAGGCGAGGCGGAACGTGGCAGGGCAGAGAGGCACGGAGCGGAGCTGAACGACGCCACGTGGGGTGAGGTGAACGGAGGCGGGGCGGGGCGGTCGCCGTAGGGCCAATCTGCATAATCTCCTGCTGGAATTAGACGCCGGCGAGGCGCGAACGCCCGAAGACGCTGGCTGCTTCGCAGGCGACCGGCAAGGCGGCGCGCCGCTACTGCCGCCAGGGCGAGAGGCGACGACGGGAGCAGACCGAGGACACAGAGGCACAAAGATAAGCGAAACAAAATTAGCAAAGGAGGAGAATAAGAAGGATGGAGAAATTGCAAATGGCAGCTCGAGACAACCGCGAGATGGCAGAAACAAGTTCGTAAAGTAAAACGAGGTTTCAGAGATGAAACTTACGCAAAATGAAGAGATGAAAGAAAAGGAATTGCACTTAAACTCTGCGAAAGGATCGGGAGATGGAATGTAATGCGAACAGAAATAATTTATAACGAGCACAACGAAAAAGAAATTAAAAGAAGACAAGATACGAGAGACACAAGAGGTTGCGAAATGAAAATTAAAATAGAAAGGAAGATAGTGGATAAGTGGATTAAAAATAAGTGAATAAAAATGCGTTCGAGTAGAAGAACCGGCGGCGAGACTGCAAGGAGGGTGCGTATCGTGGAAAGAACTAAAGAAGACAGACGGAAGAGCTAGGTTCTCGGGCGAGTGAACGGGGAGGGGAGCGGAGTTAGTTAAGGGCTCGCCACGGCAAGGGCGGCAGCAGCGCGCGCGCCCAGATAAGGGGCCGGGCGAAGGGCTGATGGACGGCGCGCGCCCTAGCAGGTGTCCGGGCCAGGAATTAGGGCGCAGTCCGTACGCGTTTACTGCCGCCTCCATCACCCACCGTCCTGCCCCTCCCGTCCCTTTCCCGCTCCTTTATTCTTCCCCCCTCTCCCCCGCCTCGACGAGCAGCTCCGCGCCGCTGTCTTTGAAGTGAAATATTCCGTTCGGCAGAGTTCCGAAGATACTCCGTCTTACACGAAAGCAGATTAAGAAGTTCCTCCGGCGGCAGCCTGGTGGAGCGCGCTGGGGAGGGCGTACAGCCTCCGCCCGAGGCGGTCGTGGGGAAAGGTACTGAGACAGGCTGGGGCAGGGATAGGGGGAGTGAGAGGCTGCGAAGGGCTGCAGACGAGTCGTGCACTCACCGTTACGCCACGCGAGGCTGAAAATCTCCTGCTTTGCTCCTCTCTGTCTTGCAATACCAAACTCACTTGCTTGGCTCTTTTCCGGTTGGAGCGGGAAGGTGCGGAGAGAGCAAAGCAGGTGGGTTGGGGTTGGTTGGGAAGAGGAGGAGCAGCAAAGCCGGTTAGTTGAGGTTGGATGGGCCGAGTTTGAGAGGAGCAAAGCAGGTGACTTGAGCGGGGCGGAGAGAAGCAAAGAAGGTGACTTGGATTGGACGGGGCGGAGAACAGCAAACAGGTGAGTTGGCTTTGACAGGAGCAAATCAGGTGACTTGAGCAGGGCGCAGAGGAGCAAAGAAGGTGACTTGGATTGGATGGGGCGGAGAAGAGCAAACAGGTTGAGTTGGCTTTGACAGTAGCAAAGCAGGTGAGTTGAAGTTGGTCGTGGAGTAGAGAAGCATAGCAGGTGGGTTGAGGATGGGTACGCAGAGCCTGAGAGTAGCAAAGCAGGTGACTCGGGCAGGGCAGAGAGGAGCGAAGCAGGAGGCTTGGGCGGGGCGGAGAGGAGCAAAGCAGGTGACTCGGGCAGGGCAGAGAGGAGCAAAGAAGGTGACTTCGGCGGGGCGGAGAGGAGCAAAGCAGGTGAGTTGGAGCGTCGCGTGGCGTGCTGGTGAGTGGCGTGGTGTGCTGGTGAGTGGCGGAGCGGCAGTTTCTCAATGGCTACCCCTTCCCCGTCATCCTTTTATCGTGAACGCAGTTCGAGCGAGTGCCTTCTATTCTCCAACGCTGGCAAACGCGCCTCTCCCCACGCCAAACCCCGCTCGCAGACTCGTGGAAGCCCAGCGCCCCTCTATTTCTACGCGCCGACCAATTCCGCGTTTTTCCAGGCGCGGAGACGAAGAAGACACTCTCGCTTTACGTCCCCTCCACGTCAGAGGCTGTCTGAAGGAACAAACAGACGACAAACAACCCTTATCCAGGCACCGCAACATTGTATGACATGTATGAACATGTTACCGGGAGCGGTAGCTCAGTGCATCAACCGATGTCACTGCAGCGCCTCTGACCGGGAGGTCCTAGGTTCGAGTCCTGACGGCGGCAGGATTTTCGACACTAGCTTTTTAGCTAGGTCGAATTGAGTCGCTGTCTGGAGGAGAATTCAAGCGGCCGGCTGCTCTAATCGGTAGTTTTCCGGGGTTTCTCCGATCAACGCCAGGCGAATGCCGGAGGTACCCTAACAAACGGGCCATGGACTGCGCGCGATCTTTCCTTCCTCTTCCTTGTCCTATCCTCTCCACTTACACTAACATGCACTACACTACCACATATTCCGGGATACCGGTCGGGAGCTTATAGCTTGTCCCGGCTGGGGCGGTGCCCCGCTGGTGGGAGAGTCCTGGTTAGGGGTAAGCCTAGGTAGGTCGGCGCCGGATCTCTCCATCCAGAGGGGGAAGATCATTATCTCCCGAGAAATAACATGCACTACACTCACGGGACTAATGACGAAAGCAGCTGACGCGCCCGGAAACACGAAAAAAATCAATCAATCAATCAATCAATGAACATGTTAATGGGTAAGGAGTAAAAAATGTAGTAATTGTTCTACTAAAACTTTTATCATACACACTTTTATTCAGAAAATGTAGAAATTTGTCCTGTGTAATAATGGTGACAACCGGCGTACTTCCATATGAATTGAATGGTAAACAATTGGATGAATTAGACGCGAAATCTCTGAAGTACAACATATTCACAAGAATAATTCTTCCAACATAATTATTATGTTCACGAAAATTATTTATAATATAATGAATATATTGTAATTAGTAAAAACATGTATTTTATAAGATCTTAATGATAGGTTGATGAATGATACTGTTTTAAAAAATCAGGTCAATGATAAAGAAGTGTTAATTTCAACATTCGATTGTAGAAATGATTCGCATTACATAACAGAAACATACTCCCACATTATTCCACATTAGAGGCTCGACAGTATATGCTACAGTTTTGTTAGAGCTGCGATATCAATGAAACACCATTCAGCACTAAAGGACCATTGCAATATTTCAAGGCGAGAACGCAGTTAATATTCTCAAGTGTAAAACACGATGAATACCACCGAAAGAGTATTTTTCTTGGAGATCAATATATTAACATTAACTTATGGAACTTGGAGAGTTAATCTTGCAGCTCAGAGGAAAGGGATATTTGAATATAGTGTTCAACAAATCATGGAAAATGGTGGAAAATATCCTATTCAACAAATCAAATTAATGGAGCAAGCGCGGCGCTCTCAAATCGTGTTATTGATAATGGAAAAATGCATTGGGCAACAAATCAGTTAAATGTTCAATCCTTTTGTAACACGAATAAGAAGCTTGAGAAAATATTGAAGATAAATAGTGTATCACAGGAGAGTATACATTTGAACGGAAGCATTCCGAAAATTAATTTGGTTTTCAGCACAATTTCCCCAACTGTCCTGCACCATAACTAAATCAAACACGAAAAATCAACTAACAGAATGTGCGATTCAATATGACAGCATAGGGAGAGACGAAAATACGTACATTCGTACACACACAGACACCGTGTGCGTGCAAGCGTTCCAGACAGCCGAGTTCACGGTAACAATTGGTAAATATCAACGTCCATGCATATTGGTTGTTTTTCATAAAATTGAAATTCATTTCCGTTGACCGTAGAAAAAGTCTAAAACAAACAATGTAGAGAGAAAAATACGTTCTCTTGGCCATGACCTGTAGCCTGACTGCTTCATGTTTAAGATAATAGAAAAGGAAATTAAATACAAATGGAGGAAGCGAAAAAACAAGTTAGGATATTCTAACGGAAACGGAACGTCACAGCATCTAACATATCGCGAATGTGTAGGAAAGAGACGTTTCAAAAATTAGAACACCTTCTTGAACACAAGCCCAGAACAATTCAAATAAAAAAGAGAAATAAGGAAAGGAAAAGAACTCGGAATGTATCGATATGTAGTGGACGTCATCGCGCCACTAAGTAAATGAACGATTTGCCGCTACGAGTAAATTGGCGATAGAGTCTTCGAAAAAGAATATGTTATATACAAAAAATTTATTTTATTTTATAGCAGATTTATTATCAAAAATGACATTGCTTAACTATAATTTTCATTTTAATTATTCATTTTCTTTTTTCCTTTTACGCTAAAGACGACTTGAACGCGGCCGAGTTGGCTTCGCCCACCACAAATCCCACACCAGCTGAGCAGCGGGTCCCAATGGAAAGCGTGGCTGCTAGCGCTTGCGCTACGAGTCTCCCAGAGATGCGCTATACAATTCCCTCATTGAATCACGGCACCGACCTCTGCACCGTTGTCCCTTTCGCTGTCAACACCATCCGCCGCTGCTCCGCCCACTACCCACCGTTCCACATCACCGCCACGTCCCCTCCACCGATTCGTCCCGCCGCTCGATCCTCCTCGCTTCTCCCCTCCGCGGCCGCTTCTCCCGCCCCGGACTCGTATCCCTCCGCACCACCCCGCTTCCCCACGCTCCACCTCGCTTCACTCCGCTACCGTCAGTCTACCTCGCCCAGCTAGTCACCGCTGCGCTCAGCCCAGATGTATCTTGCCACGCTTCACTCCGCTCCGCTCCACTCCGTCCAGCTTTACTCCGCCCCGTTCCACTCCTCCCCGTTCCGACCAGCCCCGTTCCATCCTCCGCTCCACTTCGTTTCTTTCTGTTCCATCCTGCCCCGCTCCGTTCCACCCCGCCCTGCTCCAACCCGCCCCGTTCCACTCTGCCCCACTCCACCCCGCCCCGCTCCAATCCGGTTCTACCATCTCTCCCCGCTACACTGCACCTCACTTTGCACCACCTAGTCACGCCCAGCTCCGTCCTGCTATGCTCCACCCAGCCCCTCGCTCCACTCCTACCCTCCATCTCACATCACACCATCTTATCACGCCCTGCTCTGCCCCGCTCGAACCCCTTTCCCGCCACTCGTCTCCACTGCCGCCCACTGCCCGCCGCCCCCTCGCCAGCCGCCTGCCGCTCGCCTCCTCCCCCGGCCGCTCCGCGTGGGCCACGCGCTCCGCCGCGGCGCAGCTGCAGCCAGTGGGACGCAATCCCGGCGGCGGTGGCGGCCGCGGCGATGAAGTCATCCGAACGAGATAGTTGTCGATTTCCGGCCCCCGTACGCGCCGCGCGAGCAGCGGCTCCAGCGCCAGTGCGTGCGCGCGCGTGCGTGAGAGGCGGAGGGAGGGGGAGGGGGACGGCCTCCTCGCGAGGTGGCCATAAGTCTCCATCAGCCGCTGCCTGCGTCAGCCTCGTACGTCCACGTCCACGGCCGGCTGATGACTCGGGAGCGACGGCGGCCAAACATGCCACCTGGTCCCTCAACACAGCCAAGACCTCCGAGATGGTTATCACTGCACTGCCTCTGGTGGGAGGTCCTAGAGTCCGAATCTCGAAGGTGGCAGGATTTTCGACACTAGCTAGATGGGTTGGTCGAATTCCGTCGCTGTCTGGAGGAGAATTCTAGCGGCCGGCTGCTCTGATCGGTAGTTTTCCGTGGTTTCTTCGATCGATTCATTCTTCCAGGTGAATGCCAGAGCAGTACCCTAAGAAACGGGCCACGAATCGCACGCGACCTTTCCTTCCTTGACATATCCTACCCCATATACCTACCCTACACTACCACACATATTGGGAGATTAGTCGGGAGTTTAGAGCTCGTCCTGGCGGGGCGATTTCCCGCTGGTGTAAGATACCTGGTTGGAAAAAAACCCACTAGCCCATGGTAGGACAACGGCGGATCGTACCATCAAGCAGGAGAAGATCACCGCCACCTCCCGCGATAAGACGTGCGCTACACTTAAGGGACTAATGGTCTTGGCAATTACACGCCCAGAATCAGAATCATTCTGTAGCAATACGTAGCTACTAGAAGCAATACAGGAGGTTGTGATTAGATTCAGACCTTAGGAACATGAGTCGAAATGAGTTCTAATAGGATTCACCCAAGTGCACGCTAGGCCCAATTCAAAGCTTTACATAGGTATCAGTGCATGAACCCCTCCTAGAAATAACCTAACATTTCAAGGGGGAGAGGACAGCTCTTAGTGAAAATCAAGTGATTAAAAGACTTTGTAGGGCGTCGTGTGCCAAAACTTACAGGGAGAGAAATCCATGCCTAAATTCTTTTCCTGGCGCAAAAGGAAAACGATCCTTTTCGGAAAAAATATAGTCACACATGTAAGTCGTCACCTGCACAGAATAAAAGAAGGCCATGCCAAAAGTAACGCTTCAATGAAACGATCTTCTTTATTTTCATCACAAAATATCTCTTTCTCGGAAGATTAAAGCACGATGCAAACTCCAGTGAATATTCGATTTCCAATAATGGCACAGAATTCAAGAAAAAAATTACGACCGAATTAATAATTTCCTTAATCGGTGAGCTACCAAATCAACAATTTATGAGCCCTGCCGTTTGGCTTAGCGCCTACGCAGTGTAATCGGCCAACCAATCTTTGGACCTTCCGGAACACTCGGGTAGCGAAAGGCTTTCATGAGCATTGCCCGAATTTATTTATTCACTGAGCATTTTCATTTCATTCCCCGTGGACTACGATTTGGAACACAATTACTTTAGTTGGATGGTCGAGCCGATAGGAACGGTGCCGATGTATCTCTTGAGCAAACTATTTAATTCCAGAATTGTTTTTACGAACATTGTCAAACCCACCTTTCAATTAAAACGATACAGGAATGAGCCTGATGTGAAAGATTCCAAATTAAAAATAGCTCATTTTCTATCACTTGGCAGGAGCTCTATTCAATTCATCCTCGTCGTCGTTCCCGTCGTTTTTTACTTAAACTTAATCCTTTCGGTCATCAGCTCCCTGCCATCAATTATCATTTCACTACCTTTTTACAACTCTATTCAATGCTCCGACTATTCTCTCCTAAATACGTCACAGCAATCCACATATATAATACCATGGCAAGGTCCACGATCACGTTCACTTATTTACAGTACATATTCTCTCTCCGGACAGCTGCAACATACATTATAAAATTGCGTAACTTTAACACTACTACAAGAGATAAATCACCGAAGTAACATTCTAAATAGCCCCATCGTGAACGAAGCCCTTACGTACTTGAGTCCCAGAAACTATTTATCGGATATTTGGCTAACTCCAAGGTTAATCCCTTTTCACGGATAAGGAAGTTCCCTCAAAGAGAGAAAAGCAGAACTCTACGAGGAATTTTTTATCTCCCTTGAACCAGGTTATAATTGCTTTCTTGCACAACCAACAAATGTAACTGCGCAAGTAGTATACATATATCACAGTTATTTATTACTTGTTTTTCATTCTCATGATTACTTGTTTACACAAATGCGTATTTCAGATTGTCGTGTAAATCGCAACTTTTGCGGCAGGTTGCGAGGTGAATGCAAAGTAAAATTATTATAAAATAAAAACAAAAAACGTTCGTGCGCACTTCCGGAATCCGAGTTGCGCAAGCAAATGCAAGCGCTTATGGTACGTCCGAGGTGAAGTTTGCAGCACGGTCTGTTATGACGACAGTGACGCCACCCCTTCGCAGTTAGTGTTATATACTCTTGAGGTCATTCTCAACCCGAAATCTTTATAAAGACTCAACTCAGGTGTGTGTGTGTGTGTGTGTGTGTGTGTGTGTGTGTGTGTGTGTGTGTGTGTGTGATGTTGGAAAGCGTCGGTAGCTAATCGGACAGTCCTAGCTTCAGCGACATCACTCGGTCAATGGGAGAACCTTTTAAGGCATTTTGGGCTAATGCCCACCTAGCTCATATGTCCAGTTAACGCCATCTACACTTGTTTACATACAGTGAAGTGTTGATGGAGTTAGTCAGGTACGTGTGCGAGCGTCGTTATTGGCAAAAAAAAGTCGAGATAAGTTCCTTCATTAACCACGTGGGGTCGCTAAGATCAATTTGCCGATTAGCTACCGACGTTTTTCGTGCATACCCACCCCCACGATGCCTCCGACACCAGAGTTGAGTCTCCTCCTTACTGACTTCATGATTCTCAATGTGCGAGCCGGCAGCAATATTGATTTACTTCCTTTCAGTGTTTTGTTCATTTTGCAGATCAAGTTGTTTTATATGGCCATGAGTTTTTAGCGGTATTCTTACAGCAAAGTCTATTTTGACATCATCGCAACGTAACATTTTTCAATAAAAAATTAAGGTAAGTGCTAATTTCCGTGCGTGAGCGCTGAAAATGATCGTGTACAACAGAGTTTGAAATCTTGAAACAGATCCTCAGATGGTACAGCACATAGATCTCATTACTATACAATGCATGCTCCACAGGAAACCTTGCCTCCTCAAGATCATCCGATTTCCACACCCCGAAAATCATTTAGAACCGCTGAGGAAAAAATCCGTATTTTTTTCTTCGTCCAGATAGGTAGTGACTACCACGGATCTAGGTTACCTAGATATACCTGTACCGTTACTTAAAGACTATATGTTCTTACGGAGGCAAGGCCTACGAGCGTGCGATATTTAGTAAAGAGCTCTATGCCCTGAATGCGATGTAGTAAAGAACCCTATGTGCTCTATGTAACTGGACTAGTACAGTAGGCAACTAAGCACTGAGCAGCTCTGATCAGCGCCAGGCGCCTCCTCGCTTCCTGGAACCTGCGCCTCTACCTACGCTACGGCAGCCTTCCCGTAAGGCGAGCACTGGAGGCGGGTCTTCGAGGACAAGAGGCACGCGAACAATGCAGCGGCGAAGACAACTGCACCTAGCCATGCAGTTGCGGGTCTGTAATGGAGGCTTCTTTAATCGCGAGGCCTTCGGTTCATCCGTAGCGGTTCTTTCACACTACACTTGAGACAACACATTTAGGCGTCTTCAAGGTCGTTTTTTTAGGTTTCCCCGTTACTCATTCTTGCGTCGCTCGTTCTACCCCCTTTTCTGCAGACATGTAGCCATCGGCCACCTTTGGCGTATTCGTTGTGGATAGACATATGCGGTCGTTGCCACGGAGCGAAGACTGGAAAACGTTAAAAAGATACGCCTACATAAACTGTCTCCAGTAATGCAATGTAGTTGGGTTACACGAGTCCATGTCTGGATAAGTATTTATGACGCTGGATGGTCTGATCGATTGGGTGACTCCAACTAATTCCAAGCGTATGTTGGTGCAGTACCTTGAACAACACGCCATGTCTCTAGCACGATCTTTCCTTTCCTATTCTGTCTCAACTTTCATCCTTCAGGATTCGCTGATCGGCAATTCTCGATGGACTATTCCCATGATATAGGATGGCTGTTAGAACTATAAATACGCGGAGGTCACGACTGTACTTTTACTGCAATGCAAGAGGAATACGAAGAAGAAGGCATCTGCAGTATAATCGTCCTGTTTTGTTTTTCAGCGTATCTCGACCTGCGTATTGCTAGATCAAGCTGATGCAATTATCCTTCCTCACATTATTGATGCAATGAAAGAAATTTGAAAGAATATTAAAAGAACTTGAGATGTAATTTTTGTTTTCGATAGATAACATGTATAGCGTCCTTCGAGATATTCTTTTGATATGATCAAACTGTGTGGAATTGTGTTCTTACAATAGCGCCACTATGGTTTTTATAATAATTACTCCGTTAACTGGGCCCTAGAGAAAGACGTTGGTCATCGCACTTCCGACAAAGTGAGTGTAAATACTTTAACGATTTTTCACACTCAAGTTGCTAGAAAAGCAATAACTGAAGTTTTTGCAAGCTGTGCTTCATAATTGTGACTTCTCCAGTAATTACTAATTTTAAACGTTGATCTCCCATTTTATCTCGCTGCAAATAAGGCAGAGCAACATTCATTGAAAATACCTATATAATACCAACGTAACCTTTACGGGAGCCAGAACCGGTAAAACTTCTTGAAGCATTTAAGCGGTATGAGATCACTCACGTATTTCAAAGAGGAAGGACAAAATACCCGACACATACAAGCAATTTCCGTGTATGTGTTTTTTTATATATTTTCGACCTTTGTTTAATACTCAATCGTAAAGTTCCCTCCAAAGTGGGCAAAATCGAACCGCTGCAAAAGCAATAATTTATTGAATTTTGTGGGGATTTAATTCGTCATAGCAACAAATGTCAATTGTAATCGTAAACTGAACATCTAGAAACGAAGCTACAGATCGTACATTTTCTGGTAAATGCGAATGCCATCCATAATTATTTCTAGAAACAAAATTACACAGTATTACGTTAATAACGTTATTTCGGTAATAAATTCCACGCCCCTGTTTCAGCAATCAACGGCAAACATACGCACACTTGATTCCTATATTTTAGGTGGCATTTCATGTAACAGCCTCCACAATATATTATGGTAAATTAAATTTTCTAACTCCACAAATTTACACTTTTATGTACTGTTGTCACATGCAACATTTTATCCGACTGGTCTATGGCCAACATACACCCGCCTGTAGCCACAACGCAGCCAGGAAAACCACAAACAAAATCCGTCAGCTTCTAGTTATTTTTAGGATAGTTGTCCCCTATAGCGTATCCTGTGTTCGCGTTACGCAGTCCCACCCACACAAATGCCAGCAAAGGACGAGCCAGTCCGCGTTTGACCGGAGGGTAATAATGAAACGGAACAACTAAAACTGTCACATCCTGAAAGTGTTTGGGCAGCTTTAGACAATGTTGATGATGACAACAATAATAGTTTTCCGTAGTTTCTCCGATGAATACTAGGCGAATGTCAAAGGAAAGAACCTTAACAAATCGGATACTGACGACGCGTGATCATTCCTTTCTCATCCTCGTCCACACTTCTCGCCTCTAAACTTATATTGCAGGCATACCTTCACCCTACATATGGGGAGAGCGGTCGGGAGCCTACCAGAGAGGAGCACCGCCCCTGACCGCTATATACATATACACACACACATATATATATATATATATATATATATATATATATATATATATATAATGCACTTACACTAACGGGGTAATGGCCTACAGCCGTTATCGTTGCCAGGGAAGCAATAATAATAATAATAATAATAATAATAATAATAATAATAATAATAATAATAATAATAATAATAATAATAATGCCGATCCTACTATCATCATCCATTTCCATCCCCTCAGGACTAACAACACTGGGGGATAAAATTCGGATTCAACCTAATGCTAATCCCCCAGTGTCTGTAGCTGTGTGACTAAGAAAAGTTCAAGCAGGTGGATCTTGCCAGTTACCATGAAGAGAATACCGCATGTCGCTCTTACCCCTAAGCATGGGAATTTAACTAGGCCCAGGCATGGGGGACACCGTAGCTGGCCGCGTGTGGACTGGCCCCTAATGCCCCATAGCCATATATATATATATATATATATATATATATATATATATATATATATATATATAAGATGAGAAGACACTCGACGGCCGTCCAGCACGGCGAGCGCGGCGTCGGCGAGGCCGCAGCGGCCGCCGTCTCCCGCCCACGCCGCGCCGCCGCGCCGCCGCGCCGCGCCAGGCGGCGCGTGCGCGAATCGCCCACCCGGGCCGCGCTCTCGCCCACCGGGGCCAGGGCTGGCCGGCCCGCGCAGCCTCGTTTCCTCGTTCCGCGCCGCAATAGCACGAGACACGTTCACGCCAAGGGGTGAATGCGTTGTGCAAGGGCCGCACGTGTGCATTTTTATACCGGGGGCAGTTCCTTAAGTACGTATAAACACTTTCAATTGAGTGATTACATTGTTTCTGGGCGCTTTAACGGCGTCAGTCATCAGCCCCGTAAGTGTAGTTAGTGCATGTTTTTAACGCGGGATGTGGCGGTGATGTACTGAGATTCGGTGTCGCTCTACACGTCGGCTTGCGGGGGTTTTCCCCAATGAGTATCTCCCACCAGTGTGGCTCTCCCCCACCAGTGTGGCTTCCAGTCGGTCTCCAAACTTCCGACATACTTTGTGATATTATTATTATTATTATTATTATTATTATTATTATTATTATTATTATTATTATTGTTATTATTATTTTAAATGTCGTTTCTTATCAAAGATATATAGCGAGGGACACGTAAGGACAACACGAACACACACGAACATGCCCGCGGCGGGATTTGAACTCGCGACCCTTCGAGCCGAGGCATCTACGGCCTCGACTATCCAGGTCGGCTATGGTATTTTTTAGACAATAAATAAAAAAAATCACAGAAAAGTTAATAACATTGAGAAACAGCAATAACAGAAAAAAAATCAACTTTTCAACACACAATGATATAAGACTTCGTCTAATTCGGTTTCATAATGGGCTTTAGATTCTGTAACCTTCCACACAGCTAAGCGTTTGCTTCGTCCACATCTGCCAGTGCCTAGAGTAGTTACCAGTAATAACTATGAAAGAGTCCGGGTTTCTCCGTTACTTTTCGAATACGAATTTTTTTCTTAACAAGGTGGAAGGAGGAGAAGGATGGCGTAAAACCAATCAGATTGTCTTCCCTAACAAGGTGTCTCCACTAGCAGCTTAAGGTTATTTTCATAGGCAATGCTGTAGTCAACAAAGGGCAACAACCACACCGAAATGCATAAAAAATGCAGACCGGATAAAATTAATCAAACACCTGTTGTCATTCGTTCGTGGAAATGAAGAATATATGTGTCAATGAATGATACTAAATTGAATGGGTGAATAAAAATTAAGAAAATGAATGCTCTATGAAGAAAATGTTGACATAGAACGCGGGTTGAGGATTGTTTATTTCACAGCCATTTTATACAAGGCATAATTCGAAAAAGGGAATAAAACAAACAGCTACCATTGCTAAGGTAGTATTGATCTCGATCTCGGGTCGGGATCTAGGGTCGCGAGTTCGAGTCCCGTCTCGGCCATTTGTGTACGTCCTTTCACCCCTTATCATCACCATATCGTTTCCTCTTCATAGTTACCATACCGTTAACTCCAATAGCGGTCGCTAATGACCTAGATGTTGATGCGACCTTAAATAACCAACAACAAAAAAAAGTCGCATTATGATTTTAATTTTCTCGAAATTCATCGTAGTAACTTATTTCAACATTAGTGTTTCATATTTCAGACATTCAAATAACAAAACAGTGATTGTCCACAAATATCAAGTAGAAACTTCACGCGTGGTATTACATTTTCCATGAGCTTTCTCAGAGCGTAGGGGCCGACCGAAGCGGTCGTTGCAAAAAGTGCCCTTGTGGTCGGGAGACTGTGGAAGGAGGAGGAGGCGACGGTGAGCGCCAGGAGGAGGCAGAGGGCGGCAGGGGGCGGCAGGGGGCGACAGGGACCGACAGGGAGCGGAAGTGGGTGGCATTGGGCGGTTGTGTTCCACGACGACAGCTGGGTGTATCGACGGCGGGAAGCGGCGGGCGGCGGGCAGCAGGCGGCGGGTGGCTGGTGGCGGGTGACGGGTGGCGGGTAGCGGGTGGCGGGTGGCGGGTGGCGGGTGGTGGGTGGCGGGTGGCGGGTGGCGGGTGGCGGGGTGGCGAGGTGGCAGGTGGCGGGTGGCAGTGGCTGGTGGCCGATGGCTAGTGGGGGTGGCGGGAGGCGGTGGCGGTGGCAGGTGGCTGGTGGCGGGTAGTGGGTGGCGGGTTGCTGGTGGCGGGGGGCTGATGGCGGGTGGCGGGCTGGTGGCGGCGGCAGGCGGCGGGGTGGTTGGTGGTATGGTGGCGGTGGCGGGTGGCAGGCGGTGGCGGATGGCGGGTGGCGGTGGGGTGGCAGGTGGCTGGTGGCTGGTGGCGGGTGGCTGATGGCGGGTGGCGGGTGGCTGGTGGCGTGTGGCGGGTGGCAGGTGGCGGGTGGCAGGTGGCGGGTGGCTGATGGCGGTTGGCGGTGGTGGGTGGCGGGTGGCGAGGGCGAGTGGTCAGCGGCGGGCGGCGGGCAGTGGACGGCGGGGCGGCGACGGAAGGTGGTGTGCGGGCGGTGGCGAGCAGGGAGGGCGGCGGCGGCGGGCAGTGGCGGGCAGGGGCGGGCGGCGGGTGGCGGGTGGCGGGCGGCAGGGCGGCAGGCGGGTTGGTGGCGGTGGCGGATGGCGGGTAGCGGGTAGCGGGTGGCGGTGGCGGTGGTGGCGGTGGCAGGTGGCGGTGGCGGGTGGCGGATGGCGTGTGGCGGGTGGCAGGTGGCAGGTGGCGGGTGGCGGTGGCGGGTGGCGGATGGCTGGTGGCGGGTGGTGGGTGGCGGGTTGCTGGTGGCGGGGGCTGATGGCGGGTGGCTGGTGGCTGGGCGGCGGGTGGCAGGTGGCGGGTGGCGGTGGCGGTGGCGGATGGCGGGTGGCGGGTGGTGGCAGAGGTGGCGGGTGGCAGGTGGCGGGTGGCGGTGGCGGGTGGCTGATGGCGGGTGGCTGGTGGCTGGTGGTGGCGTGGCGGCGGGTGGCAGGTGGCGGGTGGCTGATGGCGGTTGGCGGTTGGCGGGTGGTGGGTGGCAGGTGGCGAGTGGCGAGTGGTCAGCGGCGGGCGGCGGGCAGTGGAGGCGGGCGGCGGCGACGGAAGGGTGGAAAGTGCGGGCGGTGGCGAGCAGGGAGGGCGGCGGCGGCGGGCAGTGGCGGGCAGGGGCGGGCGGCGGGTGGCGGGTGGCGGGCGGCAGGCGGCGCGTGGTTGGTGGCAGGTGGCGGATGGCGGGTAGCGGTAGCGGGTGGCAGGTGGCGGGTGGCTGGTGGCGGGTGGCGGGTGGCTGGTGGCGTGGCGGTGGCGGGTGGCGGGTGGCGGGTGGCGGGTGGCGGTGGCGGGTGGCGAGTGGCAGGTGGCGGGTGGCGGGTGGTGGCGGGTGGCGGGCTGGCAGGTTGCTGGTGGCGGGGGATGGCGGGTGGCGGGTGGCGGGTGGCGGGCGGCAGGCGGGTGGTTGGGTGGTGGTGGCGGTGGCGGGTGGCGGTGGCGGGTGGCGGGTGGCGGGTGGCGGGTGGCGGGTGGCTGGTGGCTGGTGGCGGGTGGCTGATGGCGGGTGGCAGGTGGCTGGTGGCGGGTGGCTGGTGGCGGGTGGCGAGTGGCGGGTGGCGGATGGCGGATGGCGGATGGCGGATGGCGGGTGGCGGGTAGCCGATGATGGGTGACGGGTGGCGGGTGGCGGGCGGTGGGCAGGGGCGGCGGGCGGCGGCGATGGGAAGGGGTGGTAAGTGCGGGCGGTGGCGAGCACGGAGGGCGGCGGTGGCGGCGGGCAGTGGCGGGCAGGGGCGGGCGGCGTCAGGCGGCTGGGGGAGGGGCGGGCGGCGGGGCGAGTGGGCGCCGGACGGGGCGTAGGGGAACGGGCGAGAGCGAGTGAGATCAGAGATGGATCGGTCGCCTCCGCCCACGAGGGCAGCCAGGCTGCGGAGGCCACACACGGCACAGGCGACCTCTCGCGGCGGCCGCGCAAACGACCCATTCGGCTCTTCACACTTTTCAACGGAATCGTTGTCCATGACCTACGATGCGGCACAACCGACCACCCAACTTTGTAAATTAACAACAAATTCCAGAACAGAAATACTATAGAATACTATAGAAATACTTTCAGAACATAAATAATATGAATGCCTATGTCAGTGTTCAACAAAATGTGTCCTCAATCTTATGTTTAAGAGTTGCGTGTCGGACTCTGTCAGTGATCTTGCTGGCATTCTACTTGAAATCCTATTACATCTATATTATTTCAAGTAGCAACACATCTATACATATAATACCAATACACCAATATAATATCAATACATATAATACAGGATAAATGAAATTTTCGTATTCAATGGAAACGAACTTTAAAATATTCATGCCGCGTCGTGCATGGTAATCCAAAAGCCAACCATTAATCTCACTTTATACAAGTTATTAAAAAAGAGAAAATGCACCACAGTTAAATAACACATTGCAGTTTTATCAGGCATGAATGTGAAATTTGTTATATTTTCCAATTCAGTATTACAACTTGAACTACACATCTCCATGGATTCATGGCTTCAGAATCTTTACTGCACAATCTGTACGAGAAAAAAATACACCGAAAATTGGTGAGAATTATCATCACTAAACCAGTAACAAACACGAAAGCAAGTAGTGAACCAACAGCAGTCCATCAAGGGGCTAAGACAGACATTAATGGGCTTCGTAAACCTCGAAAGTCGCCCTAAAGACATGCTTAATAAACGCTTAAAAAACAATAAGTAACATGCAACTTTCTTGGGCTTTACTGTTTCAGATTTTAAAATCCGTAGCTACAGAGGTAATTCCAGAGATGATAATTTCTTTAGTTAATCCGCAGAATCCTTGTGCAAGCAGGGGTGTTTACACTGCTTTTTCCCGTAATGTTAAATTACGTTGCAAAAGGGCGGGGCAGATTTCTAGAGGGCATTACTTTACGGAGGAAACAAAACAATATGATTTATGTATGTTTCGCTCCAAACACGCACTTAAAAAGAATGAACTTCGGGTAGGATAATTTTAAAATTCCCAGAAAGATAATTATCTGTTAGTGGCTTTCTTTGCGAACAAATGTTTTTATTTTCAAATGTTGGTAATTATTTGGAAGGGTCTTCACGACGTTTTCATTTTTTTGAAAATAAAACTGGTCGAGGTTAACATGAGACCCAGTAGGAACATGAAAATGAAAAGATGACAACTGGTCATTTTCAGGTCAACTCTTGAACAAGTATTACACAACTTCCATTGCGTATTTTCGAATAATAGTCGCACTTAAAATCAAAAAGTCAAAAGTGATAAAAGAAATGAGTACATGGCAAATACATTTTAGTTTATGGTAGAGATTTCATTTAACTGTTGTTTTATTTCGTATAATTTACATTTACACACATGGTAGTCATATTCACAAAGTTTTTTTTCTTTTTGTAAATTAAATGTGAAACAAAGGATTAAGCCCATCATTTGATATCTATAAGTACTGAAATATGGTACATCATTTTGAAAATGTTTGGGGTATTCGCGTACATAAATCACATCAATTTTACCAGTAAACGATAAACGATGCGCTTTTATTTCGGAAACGTGCAGTATTATATTCTCCACGATTTCAATACATTCATGTCCACCACGCATTCGAAGACTAATTCCTCATCGTTTACACCATTAGCATCTCCACCGCCGCCAACATCACCCCCATCATAGCCACAATGACAACCACCAACACTACAACTTCCAGCAGTATCACAGTCAAAACCACCACCCATTACATATTTTTGTCGCAAGCCCAAAGACAAGTGCGAAGTGACATAGAAAAAGCAACACCGATGATTTCTAGTAGAAAAGCTTTTTCGCTCCGCTTGGCAGTGAACCCAAGAGAAGGGCCGCATCGATTAATTAGTGATTGCGGGCGCGTCAACGGATGTCATTGGTCCCGTAAGTGCAGTGTATGTTCTATCAAGGAGCGGAGGTGATGTTCCCCCGTTAGATGGCGAGATCACGTACCGATCTATGTCGGCTTGCTGGGATTTTCCCCAACCAGGTATCTCCCACCATCGACGCACCGCTCCAGACGGGACAAGCTCTAAGTTTCCGACTGGTCTCCCGAGAAGTGTGATAATGTAGTGCATGTAAATGCAACTGAGTAAGAGATGAGTGAAGGATCAGGAAGAGGATGCACGCGGTCCGTGGCCCTTTTTGTTACGTTACTGCTCCGGCATTCGCCTTGTGTCGAACGGAGAAACTACGTAAAACTACCGATCAGAATTCTCCTCCAGTCACTGCTAAATTCGCAGTAGCTGCCTAATGAGTGTCGAAAATCTTGCGACCGCCGGAACTCGAACCCTGGGACCTGCCGGTCAGAGGCGACGGCCGCGTGGAAAAGCGCCTCGCGTGACGCGGCGCCCGCGAACGAGGCGACCGCGCTGCACTCTGCCGGCGGGCGACGCTCATCTGCCTCGAAGCGTCTTTTTGCTCCGCGAGGGAGAACAGATTCACTTCTCACGCGACATGCCGCGCTGCCCGGATGGACGTCATTCCACAGCGAGGCGCCGCGGTCATTCTCCTCTCGAAGACGAAAGGAGAATCTGGAGTTTCTTTCTGGTAACCTTCGTTTCGTTTCATTTATTATTGGCATTGAAATTACATATAGTTTTATATATATATATATATATACATATATATATATATATATATATATATATATATATAGTACTTTTACATATGTGTTTTGGCGGCTTAAATTAACTTTAAACACTAAATTAATTCTAAAAACTAACGACTCAGGATAAGGGAGCTTATGAAGCGCGTTACTTATTCTCCAATTCGATCTGCATGTTCAAGAAAGCTTGAATTGTGAGCCTGTTTTTAATTCTTGTACGGGAATCTGGGATTTGAAGGAGGTTGAAAAGGAATAGGTGTTCGTTTTAGTTGTTATATGAGTAAAATTTGCTGGAGATCTTGGTAATAAACGGGATTTTCTGGTAACCTCTTCGCATTTGCTGAAACCAATGTGGCAAACCGGTTGATGTGACTGAAGGCATCAACTGATGTCACTGAAGTGCCTCTGACCGGGAGCTCCTAGGTTTACAGTCCCGACACTGATGAGATAGTTAGGTCGAATTCATCTGTTGTCTAGAGGAGAATTCTAGAGGCCGGCTGCTCCGATTGGTAGTTTTCCGTGGTTTCTTCGATCAATACTCGACGAATGTCGGCACACTACCATGGTCTGCGATCAATTTGAGGTCACTTTCCTCGCCTCTTTAAATGACAGAAAAGCCTTTCTCTCACAGCAGTCACCTTTCACTTCAAACCATTTATATATTCCAGGGATAATCTTAAAGGTATTGGCATCGTGATAGCATATGCCCTGTGTTTCGAGACACATTCATCACAATCTCTCCAATGAGGTTTAAGTAAAGTTAGCAGATAGATTTACTGCAGCCAATGACCATCGCTGGGTAATCTTTGCTCCAAATGAGCATTATACAAATTGGTAGCATATGTTAAGAAAATTTAGTATGACCAATGTCGAAACACTTGTGTCCGTATTTTTGTGTTGAATAGTTTTGTACGTATCTTACTCGAGAATATTATTGTATTCCTTTCTTCATCCAGCGTATGCACCAAGTAACTTCAATAAATTAACACAAAAACGTATGAAACTAAAATTCCGCGAAGGTATTAGCATCACTCCCTCTGATCCCCCCACATACATTATGCTTCACAGACCCGTTCTACAAAAATTATTAATATTAATCTGTTACGACAGCATTTGTTCTGTGAGGTACTCGTCTGTTCACAAATTCTTTCCGTCATATTCGCAATCAGACCTGTTCGTGCACCGATCAGCCACCGTGCACGATCGCCATAGCTCCTGGCGGAGTGAAGGGCGGTGGGGGAGACTCGTGTTCTTCCTCGCGGCCGCAGCGCTGAGCGGTGCGTGCGGCAGCGAGTGCAAAGGGACGGTGCGGGGAGGGAGGGAGGGGCGGGGCGAAAGGTCGAAGGGCGCAGGGCGAGGGCGCGGCGCGTGCGGGAACCCCGCCCTGCGGTCGATAGGCGGGCGGACGCCCCGCGGTGTGGTCGGAGGCGGGGACAAGGCACCGGCCGTCAGGACGGGGAGCGAGGCGGAACCAGGGGTGGAGCGGGGATGGGAGTGGGGGCGTGGCATTGGCGAGGCGAAGCGGGGCGGTACATCCGCGGTCTGGGTCAGGGGAAGGCAGAGCGGGGGGTGGGGAGGGGGCGTGACGGGGCGCATGTTCGAGCGGGAGCGAAGACCGAGAGAAGTGGGAGCGGTGTGGGCGAGTGCGGGCGGGGCGGGGCAAGGCGGAGCAGGAAGGGCATCCGCGATCAAGGTAAGGGCGAGACGGAACCAGGGGCAGAACGGGGCTGAGAGCGGGGGTGTGGCGAAGGCGTGGCGGGGGCGGGTCCAAACGGGAGCGGGGACCGAATGGAGCGGAGTGGACATTTGTTGGAGCGGGGCGGGGTGAGGTGGGTCGAGAGAGAGGCATCACGATCAGGATGGGTTGGGGCGGGGCGGGGACAGAGTGGGGGTTGGGGTGGGGTCGAGACGACGCGGGGCGGGGTGCGGGTTCGAGTGGGGTGGGAGAGGTCACTCTGCGATGGGGGCGAATGCTGAGCGGCGCGGGGCGGGGCGGTTGCGGGGCGGTTGCGGGGATGGGCGTGTTTACCGCGCGTAATGAAGCGGACTGCGCGGCTGCCCTCCGCCGCCGCCGCCGCCCAATTAGCGGGAAGAGCCTTCCCTTCTACAGTGGTGGAGACCTGCTGCCGCTTCGATCCCGCGCCTTACTGCGGCCACTGGTTTATTTTTCTTGTCCCATTGTTTATCACAGGTTCAACAACTGTTCTACAGTTCGCGTATGCGTTGTCGGGTGACATAATGCTTGTAAGTTGTAAATAGAAATAGTACACAACAGTATTATTTTAAATCACTATATCAGCGTTAGCAAGATAGAGTGAGGGCATTAATTCTGTAAAATTGTATTATGTACAATTTGTAGTGCGTTGTTTGGAATTGTTGTCTATATTTTTTAGGAATTGTTTCTGGTAAACGGAAATACTGGAAATAATTATTTGTACTCTTCAGTAGCATAATAAACACTCTATTATATTCTATAATACCAAATCCGTTGAAATGTATATGTCATCTCTTCATTAATGAATTAAATATGCAACTACGATATACCGGTGTCCACTGCACGGTATATTCACACGTAAGCGCATACTTACATGCCTATTTGTAAACACACTATTTTAAGAAACTCGGCATTTATTTATGACAATTATGTATTAGATAGCTGACCTATATGGCTTTACTTGAATATTTCGTAAGGATGCTTCACATTAACAGATGTAACTGTTCTTTCGTTGCTTCAGCATACATATGGATTTTTGATATTTACAGTAACGTATTTTAGATTTATTATATCACACACACACACACACACACACACACACACACACATAAATACATATAATTTGTAGTTTTTTATTGCAAGATGGTATACATTTCCGGTTTGTATGACATGTGAACTATCACTTGCATAGAATGATGTGGACGTACAATATCGGTATGTACTGAATACATTCTCTAATTCAACAATTTCCAACAAATAGTAGGCGGCGATATAAACTGACTTGATACATTGTACAGTAGAGTTACAAACATTTTTCTTCCTAACTTCTCATATCTTGATCTTTCCATCATGCATACTGATTGGGTAAAAGTTGCAACAGTATGTTTCATGTCATTAAGTAAAGTATCGTTGCTTCAGAATCAATATATTCCACAGACCTTTCTTTAATTTTCCTTTCTTTACGGACCTCAAAGTACACGCGATCCAACAGGATACAAGTTCTGTATCAACATACGAATTATTTACCCTCTCTTTAGTCCCGCACACAATGGCGATCCTTCACCTTTTCAAACAGAAGGCTTTTCCCGCACCGCAGCGGAGGAGAGTGGGGAAAAAGAGCCCGGTAGGGCGCGGCCGCCCACGGCTAGAGCATCGGGGAGGGGGCGGGGCGGAAATTAGCAGGGCGATCGATGGGCGGCGGGCGAGCGAGTAGGAGAGGGGCGGGGTCGGACGCTGGGGAGGGGGCGTGATTGAAAACAGCGCGCGTGAAAAATGAACAAACCGCCCGCTCGCCCCGCCTGATGACGCCGATTTGTCCGTCGCGGCGGTGGAGCGGAGTGACGGAGCGGAGGGTGGGAGGATTGCAGGCGGGGTGGAGTGAAGCGGGGGCGGAACGGAGGGGTGAGGTGGTGCTGGGTTGGGGCGAGCGCGTGAGCGAGAAAACGGGAAGAGGGCGTTGCAAGAATGTAGCAGAGTGGATGTTTGGGGAGTAGAAGCGGAGCGAGGGTGGTGGGTGCGGGAACGGAGCGGGAGAGCGGGAGCGAAGTGCGCGTGCGGGGGTGAAGCGTGGAAGCAAGAAAGAGCGCGGCGGGGAAGAAGCGAGGGAGCGGGGATGGAGCGAGGGAGCGGGGATGGAGCGAGGGAGCGGGGATGGAGCGAGGGAGCGGGGATGGAGCGAGGGAGCGGGGATGGAGCGAGGGAGCGGGGATGGTGCGAGGGAGCGGGGATGGAGCGAGGGAGCGGGGACGGACCGAGGGAGCGGGACAGGAGCAGGGGAGCAGAGACGAAGCGGGAGAACGGGGACAAGGTGGGAAGCGGGGATGGAGCGGATGAGTGGGAAAAGTCCGGGGAAGGAGCGGTGGAGCGGGGACGGAGCGGGAGAGCGGGAACGGAGTGGAAGAAGAAAGGGAGAGTGGGACGGAGCGGGGATGGGGGAAGGTGTGGGGGATTGAGCAGAGACGAAGCGGGGCGTGTGCGGGATGGGAGTGTGGGAGCAGCAGGAGCCAGGTGGGTGCTAATGTTAAGGCCGGCAGACGTAGCGCGGGAAAAAGAAGAGCGGTCAGTCGAAGGCAAGGCGTGGACGCAGCAAAAAGCGCGGTGAGTGAAGGCGGGAAATTTGCAGCTCTTCTTCGGATAATGGCTAGCGCCTGCGCGACCTCGCGTAGGCAACCCAACAAACGGATAGGTGCAGCGGTACAGTATCAACCCGTCTGCAGGCGCTGAGGCATAGCTGCCACTTTTTTTCACGCAGCATTGTTGCTGGAAGTAAAGGAGATTATATGAATTATAAACGTTCATTTTCCAAATTTTACATTTTACAAATTGACATACGACAGAAAATTACATATTGATGGTAATCCTTTTTCATGCAATTAAAACCTGCCCTTACTCGGCGTTTGAGGATATGAGATTTTAGGTAAGATGAGGATGGGTGTTTCTTCGGTGTTCAGTAAGACACTAATACTGAAATAATGATACCGCTGCCCACTCAAAGGAACAAATTTGTTGGCGGTACATTTTCTGTGAAAACTTTCATGTTTCCTGCCTCTCAAATCGTGATGACTGGAAGTCTACATCGAAAATCAGAACTTCTGCGTCAGCGTGTGTATGATCCGCAGTACGCAAAAAAAAAAAATCACAAAGTATTTGGAAGAAAAGAAACAAATTAACGAAGAAACAATGCCTGTTTTCCTGCCTTCTGAAGAAGTGGGGGAAACATGCATTATTACAATACAAACCTTATAGACAAATTCAGCTACATACAAAATGAGGAGTAATACAATCTCCTGATCCTGAGACACCTAAAATGGAATGTTGGATGAATTGTTGGATATGTCTTTCTTCTTTTTCTTCTTCAAACTTACGCAATATTGCCCGTAGCACCTCGTGATCTTTCCATCTCTCTGGTGGTTGACAAATATCTCTTCTTTCTTGTGTGTTATAATTATACATTGCTCGATGAAATCTTGAGGCAATTATTCTATTTACAAGCGCGAGCCATTCTTCTCTAAATATTATTTTTTCATTGTACAGGTGATAATGCTAATTATATTATAAGAGCGTCAATGCTGGCATGAAAGACACGAGAAAAAGTAGAGCACCAAGAATATTGTCACGAACCCACTTTGTTCACGCACACTTCACGTGGATCAACCGAGATTTGAATCTCGAAAGGAAAGATTGAGAAACGGGTAAGATTGTCATTTCTTCATGATGCAATGAGGAAATGAGAGCAAGAGGAACATGAGAGAGACAGATACAGAGAAAGAAAGAGAGAAATAAAACAGAGACACAGTGAATGAGAAAAAGGAAGGGAGAGAGTGAACGCGAGAAATAAAAAAGGACAGAGTAAAAGAGAGAGACAGCATGGAGTGGTAGTGTGTGTGTGTGTGTGTGTGTGTGTGTGTGTGTGAGTGAGATAGAGAGAGAGAGGGGAGCGAGACAGGGAGAGAGAGGGAGAGGGAGAGAGAGAGAGAGATGGCGTTGTACGTCATTAATAAATATTTTGTGCATCGCAGAAAGTGAAGAATCCAGCGCGTTCATTTATTCCAGCCTTCCTGTACAGATTTCGTCCTCCGTGCCGTGCGAGCAGCTGGAGGAACCTGCCTTGGGCCGGTCGCCAGGTGCGTGGCGCGCAGCCGGACCGGGTCGGGTCGGCCAGCGGCACGCCGTCTGCGCCCGCGCTCGGGGCGCCGGCCTCCCTCCCGTATTTGGCCCCGCGCGCCTCGGAATAAAGAGCTGTTGTCTTCGGATGCCTGACTCTCGGCGCGGGACGGGTTCTCGTCCGGCTACAACTGCCGCTGCCTCCTCGACCGGTGTCACCGCCGCCGTCGCCGACAACTTCATCTTTGTCGCTTCAGTTACGCTACCGGCGCCACAACCCCCATCATCACCACCGCCTAGTCTACCTCTGTCATCGAGTCTCGCGACCTAATCTATCTCCTAACACCAACACCACGACAAGAACGTTGCCGCTGCCGCCACCGTCATTACTGCTCTCACTATTGCCGTCACTACCACCAACACCACTATCGTCGTCTCCATAACCGTCGTGACTACCACAACCACAGCCGCTACCGCCACCGCCTCTACCACCACAGTCGCCGGTACCACCGCCACCACTACCACTGCCGCCGCCACCAGACGTTCACCTCTGCCGTCACCACCACCACAACAGTCACCGTCTGCTCCGTTCCCATCACGACCACTCCGCGGCCGTCGTCGCCAACATCAATGCCACCGCTGCCACCGCCACTACCACCATCATCACCAACACCACCATTTCAAATGTCACCGTCTCCCTCGCCCCCTAGTACCACCACAATATCCGCCGTCGCATTCGCCGCTGCCACCGTCACCCCCACCGCCGTTGCCGTGGTCGTCGCATTCGTTTTGCCGCGCGCGCCCGCCGCTGCCGCTTCGGAATGCCAGATATGCTTCGAGAGGCGGGCGGGCTCGTATCACAACGGTGTTGACGGGTGTAACGGTGCACCGGTATTTATGATTTCCTTCTTTTTAGGCCCACTGCTTCCGAATGTCGACGCGTCACTTCGACTCACGCAGGAGTCACAACCAGCCGCGCCGCCCGTCCAACCGGGTCTTGTTCACACGGCCGCTGAGCCCCACGCTGCGTCGGAGGCGGCTGCTCCGAAGAAGAGCGGCCTATGGACCGTAGGGACATTTCTCAAGGGTCGACTGTCACAAAACAGAATGGACGGAACATATTACGAACCGTTAATTAAGAGAGAAGAAAACTACAATGCTTCGAACGATGGTATGCGATTGATCGTAAATGATTGATAGTGAACATGTTCTTATTCATTTCTTCGTAGTACATGTGCATTTTGGGACCTCTTAGAACACTCCGTTTTTTAGACAGAGACCGTTTGCAGACAAGTTTCCAATGTATTCAATGTTTTGAGGGTTCAAAATAATGCAATCCATTAATAATTATCGATTAAATGCTTTGACGCCTAGGTGCCAACCAAGTTAAATTATGTTCAAATATCTAAATCTTATTTCGCTTTATCGATGAATATTTTCGTTGAGCCAAACTGGTTTATTAGCTAAAAAAATATGGGTCGCAAGAACATCACAAAGTTCGAGGAGAAAAACCATAACTGTTATTCGTTAGGGCAACCGAGTAGAAATGATTGCAACTGACAACAGCAAAGTATGGGGAGAAAGACCAAAACAGGTAGCGGGAAAGCGATGAAAGACATTATGAGAGAAAACACACTGACCGCGATCAGGCACCACAATGAGAGGTGTCGCCACGAGCGAAAAAATGAGTAAGCAGGGGGAGTAGTAATAATGCCCCGATAAGGGAAGTGGGGAGAGAAGAAGCTTAAAGAGTAGAGGGCAAGAAACGCCAAGAGAGCTGATTCATGGATAATGGTACAGCAGTGAAGAAGTTAGAGAGCGCATTCAGGATAGGAAAGCGGAGAGGAGCTGAGACGGAAAGCAAACGGCGTTGTCGCATACAAGCAAGGAAAATTGAGAATAACTGTTATGGAAAGAGCAAAGGCTTAAAGCGCGTACGTGGGAAGCTGAGTGCCTAGAGAGCGCGTTGAAAAAAGCAAACGGCGGTGACGCACAAATGCGTATGGGCGGAAAATCGCTTTAAAATAGAGTAAACAGCATTGTAGTAGAGATTCCAAGTCTGAAGAGGTCACAAAGGTGGGAAGTGGACAACTCGCCTAGAGAACACAGACGTAGGAAGCGTACAACGAGCTTGTTACGAGCTCGTGCAACGAGCTTCTAAAGAGAATGGAGAGCAAACAGCATTGCCATGGAAACTGCTTGGACGAAGAGAGCGCTCAAAGACGCGGCAAACGTAGAACTTTCTTAGAGAGAAAAGACTTAGACAGCAAACGGCGTGGGAGGCGGAAAGAGAGTCGAGAGCAGAGCATTGTAATGGAAAGAGCACAGTTGAAGAGAGCTAGCGGAAAGGTCGCTTAGAAATTGTTTAAAGAGTGTATGGCACGAATTCTTTAACAGAGGAGGGGCGTAGAAAGCAAAGGCGTCCTCATAGAGGGGTCAGGGGGGCCGCGGCCGCAGTGGAAATTTCAAAAACGGCCCCGAGGACCTCAGTAATTAAACATGTTGTTCCCGTAAATATAATCGATTCATTATTTTCCCATTTTTTGTAGCTGACAATTTGGGAAATTGATACACGACATTTTGAGAGCAGCTCCTCAAACCATCTGCCATCTATGAAAATTGTTTAACATAAAATAAACTGTATTTATTAATTGTATCGCTAAAGTTATTTAATTCTCATGTTTTATTTATTTATTTACTAGAATGGAAAAGGGATCTTTTGGGGGACAGAGAGGCCTACAAATGCAGTTGGCCCACCTCTTGCTTTACACTGCACACGTCTACGCCAAAAAGCAAATTGGACA
Organism: Teleogryllus occipitalis; assembly: GCA_011170035.1. Lineage (NCBI taxonomy): Eukaryota > Metazoa > Arthropoda > Insecta > Orthoptera > Gryllidae > Teleogryllus > Teleogryllus occipitalis. The sequence goes on from BLKR01004674.1 coordinate 55,385, forward strand.
CCACTTGGTCGTGGGAAGCAGAGAGCCTAAGCTAGAAGGCAAACAGCAAGATCCCCACACGGGCGTGGGCAGCGGAAGAAATCCTAGAGAGCAAAGGGCAGAGGTACACGGGCGCGAGACGTTGAGGAACGCCTAGGGAGCAAAGCTTATGCCAGAAAGGAAAGCGCAAGGTCTACACAGGCGCAGGATGCGGAGTAAAGCCTAGAAGACAGAGCCTCCTACCAGAAAGGAAACTGCACACGGGCGTGGGAAGCGGAGGAAAATTTAGAGAGCAGAGAGCCTACGCTAGAACGTAAACAGTATTGTTTGCACACAGACGTGGGAAGTGGAAGAACGCCTAGAGAGCAGAGCCAGAAAGGAAACTGCAAGCTTCGCACACGGGCGTGGGAAGCGGCAGAGGCGAACGCCTAGAGAGCAGAGCCTATGCCAGAAAGGAAACTGCAAGCTTCGCACACGGGCGTGGGAAGCGGCGGAGGCGAACGCCTAGAGAGCAGAGCCAGAAAGGAAACTGCAAGCTCCGCACACGGGCGTGGGAAGCGGCGGAGGCGAACGCCAAGAGAGCAGAGCCAGAAAGGAAACTGCAAGCTCCGCACACGGCTGTGGGAAGCGGCGGAGGCGAACGCCTAGAGAGCAGAGCCAGAAAGGAAACTGCAAGCTTCGCACACGGGCGTGGGAAGCGGCGGAGGCGAACGCCTAGAGAGCAGAGCCAGAAAGGAAACTGCAAGCTCCGCACACGGGCGTGGGAAGCGGCGGAGGCGAACGCCGAGAGAGCAGAGCCAGAAAGGAAACTGCAAGCTCCGCACACGGCCGTGGGAAGCGGCGGAGGCGAACGCCTAGAGAGCAGAGCCAGAAAGGAAACTGCAAGCTTCGCACACGGGCGTGGGAAGCGGCGGAGGCGAACGCCTAGAGAGCAGAGGCAGAAAGGAAACTGCAAGGTCCGCACACGGGCGTGGGAAGCGGCGGAGGCGAACGCCTAGAGAGCAGAGCCAGAAAGGAAACTGCAAGCTCCGCACACGGCTGTGGGAAGCGGCAGAGGCGAACGCCCAGAGAGCAGAGCCAGAAAGGAAACTGCAAGCTTCGCACACGGGCGTGGGAAGCGGCAGAGGCGAACGCCTAGAGAGCAGAGAGCGGCGCGACGAGTGCACAGCCGAGGGCGGAGTCCTTTCAGTGCAGCAGTGCCAGCGCCAGCGGCGCGCCGTCGGGTTAATTGGCGGCGACGGGGCAACTCGAGCTCTCGCTCGTCAGTCGCTCTCACCTCATTAAATCTACGCGAAGGCCGCGCCGGAAGCACAGCGCTGTTGGCAACGCGCGCGAATAGGCCACTGAGCGCTGCTCCCCTGCGCCGGGGAAGCGCTCGCCCAAGGAGATGAAATGTCACAAGGGACTACACAGCCCACACAGTCTTCCGGGCCAGTCCTTGGAAAATACTTTCTATGCAACGAATTGCGTGAAATACATATTACGTTTCTTTTCGTTTTTTTATACATTTTTTTCTTCAAAAGCCAGTCTATATTATTTTGTGTTAATGTTAGGTAGCCTATGCCATTTCTAAAGGGAAAAAGCCGGTATTTTGGATTATTTTTCCCACATTGGCTTAGATAAAATGTCTCAAGGGCTGAGGGACTATACAACGCAGAAAATATTTTCTATGGCAGCGAATTTTCGAGCTTTTATAATATTTTCTTTAGAAGTCAGTCTGTATTAATTTCGTGTTAATGTTAGGAATACTAATTCTAAAGGTAAACGTCTGTATTTTGGATTATTTTTCCCAGCTAAAATGTCACAAGAGCTACGGGACTATACAACGCAGTCTACTGGGTGAGGCTTTCAAAAATATTTTATTTGCCAACGAATTGCTCGTAATGCGTAATACGTTTCTTTTTCCTTTTTTTTATACATTTTCCTTTAAAAAGTGTTAAAATTTTGTGTTAATATTAGGTGAACCACATTCTTATAAAATAAAATCTCCAAACGTCCTGAATTACCTCCATTGCGATTATTACTTAGAGGAGGCACAGAGCAGGTGCAGTAAAGACCCACATCCGCACTTGGAGGCGCAAAACGGCCCACGTTCAGGTCGCTCCGCTTCCAGAAATCCGCATGTAAAGGCGTCCCACTCCACACTTCCCTGCGCGCCATTATTCGCGGACGGGAGGTCCGGAGGAAGGACGGGCGGGCGAATGGGCGAGCGAGCGAATAGGCGTGCGGGCGTGCGGGTGTGCGGACGAACGGGCGGGCGAGCGGGCGGGCGAGTGGGCGTGCGAGCGGGCGGGCGAGCGGGCGGGCGAGCGGGCGGGCGAGCGGGCGGGCGAGCGGGCGGGCGAGCGGGCGGGCGAGCGGGCGGCGCGAGCGGGCGGCGCGAGCGGGCGAGCGGGCGAGTGGGCGGGCGAGCGGGCGAGCGGGCGGGCGAGCGGGCGGGCGAGCGGGCGTGGCGAGCGGGCGAGCGGGCGGGGGAGCGGGCTGGCGAGCGAGCGGGCGAGCGAGCGAGCGGGCTGGCGGGCGGGCGGGCGGGCGGGCGGGCGAGCGAGCAAGCGGGCGAGCTGGCGGGCGAGAAGGCGGGCAAGCGGGCGGGTGAGCGGACGGGCGGGCGAGCGGACGGGCGAGCGGGCGAGCGAGCGGGCGGGCGAGCGAGAGGGCGGCGGGCGAGCGGATGGGCGGGCGAGCGTGGACGAACGAGCGCGGGCGGGCGGTCGGGAGGGAGGGCGGGCGCGGGTCTTTCCGCAGGGCCTTTGAAGTGGCTGGGCGGCGCCGCGGTGCGTTTTCTGCGGACTGCGCCGCGGGAGGAATATTTAACGCGCGCTTTCCCCGCAAGGAGCCCTGCTCTGCGGCTGTGAAAAGCGGCCGGGCGGAAAGCCAAGCGGCTGCTGCGGGGGCGCACTCGCTGAACAAAGACTGGGGCCGTTCTAGTGCGCTCGGCGAATTTCCGCTCCTTCCGCCCAGTTACAAATGAAAAGGTAGTTGGACCGAAACTATCAGGTGCGGGTTCCAAATGCTCTGCGAGACTAGTAATAGGGTATTATGAACCGAGTGAGGAACAATGAATCCCCATAGGATCCAACTTTTGCCGCAGAGTTGGTGGTTCAGCGCATCAATTGATGTCACTCCAGTGCCTCTGACAGAGATGTCCTAGGGTTGGAGTCCCGTCGGTGGCAGAATTTTTGGAGACTACAAAACCGGCAGTGTGTATGACATTTCTCTCGCTTCTTCATGTGACCAGCTCTGAGGCAAGGAACGTGAAAGGGTCTTTTTCTCACAGCCAGTGTTCAGCGTTGCCGCTCATCCAACTCACACGAAGTCGCAGAGGCGATAAGGTTCGGCTTTGGATAAGTTATAGACATGATATGAAGACGGATCATAGCCTGTCAGTAAGTGTTAATGTTTTGAAAGTTCATTTATCTGTCATGTAAGTGGTGCGATGTGCGTAGCAATGTGTGGCAACAGCGCATTTGAACGAGTCAGAGTCGCTTATACGCTGTCGATACTGTAGTAACATAGCTAGGTCGAATTCAGCCACTTGGGCTGGTTGGGGAAACAGCAGCCTGACGTATAGTTCCTATCCGGATTTCACCAGCCAGAAGGAAAGATAATCGCCGCCGTCCAAGACAAATAACATAAACTACACTGACGGAACGAACGACCATGGCAGTTAACACGTCCGGAAACACGAAGTAATGAATCAATGCAACACTTACGGTATCATCACAAAATTCGTTCTTCAATATAGTGAGATGAAATCGGCACGGAAGGCACATTTTGGGAAAATGTATTCTTTTTACAACACGGTCATACACTGAACTGGGAAATACAACACGTTCCGCCTGTGTAGCGCGTTTAAGAGTGCCAATGGTCCAATTATAATTAGAGTAGGATGGAACACCTTTTCTGACCACTTTTCGAATTAACTTCCCGACCCAAACACGATGCGGCACACGACTATTGGCTGTACCGTTTGTCGCTGCATTGTATTATGTGCCTACTTCGACTAGTAATGCGGAGTAGCTGACTATCGACACAGGATCCTCTGAGAAATCGCAGATTTACTCACAAGACCGTAAAACGGTCGTTTGTTACGGAGTAACTTACAAACATCATGGAGAATACACAAGCGAAAAACCAAAAGGCGTCGGAAACCAGGTAGGAAAAATAAAAAATCGCTTAGAGAGCAGAGAGAAAGAGAGAGAGAGAAATGGAGAGGGAGAGAAACGGTGAGAGAGGGGAGGGAGAGATTGAGTAGGGAAAGGGGAGAGGAGAGAAAGAGAACGAGGGACCGTGAAAAAGGAGACAGAAAGAAAGGGAGAGAGAGAAGCCAGAGAAGCGTTGTCACGGAACATATACACGCACAGAGAGGAGACTGCGCATGCTAGGATGGCATGGAGAGCTGAAAGCAAACGGCGAACTCGCACGTAGACATGCAGCGTTCACGAAACACTGGCTTTCAGAAAAATTCTTTACCAATTTAGCGAGTTCCAAAGAGACTAATATATGTTAGTCTAACGCTGATTTTACGTGTACCTAAGAGACGCATAGGGTGCATCACGTAGGTGCAGCGTGTCGCAGAAGTGCCAACGAGTGCAACCGGTTCGGCAGAGCAGCGCCTGGTGCTAACGCGGGGGGCGCTGATTGGCGCGAGGGCGCCAACGAAGCTGCGGGCGGCGCCCGCGTGCGCAGGTGCATTAGCCTATGATTAGCGGCGCTCCGCGGTGGGCAGGGCGGGGCGTGTTGTGTGGGGCGGAGGGCGGGCTGGGGTATGCAGGGCGAGATGGGCACAGCTGGACAGGCGGGCGAGGAGGGCGGGGCAAGCTGGGCGAGGAAGGTGGGTTGGAGGGGCGGGTGGGGATGGCGGGGCCGGATGGGACGGGGTGGGCTGGAATGGCGTGGTACGGGGTGGAATGGAGCGGGGCGGGACGGAGTGGGGCGGGGTGGGGACAGGGTGGGGGGCGGAGTAGGACATGGTAGGGCGATATGGGGCGGGATGGGGTGATGAGGGACGGGATGGGACGGAGTGGAGCGGGGTAGGGCGGGGTGGGGCGGGGTTGTGCGGGATGTGGCGATGTGGGACGGGATGGGGCGATGTGGGGGTGGTGTGGGTGGTGGGGGGGCGTGGTGGGGCGTGGTGGGGCGTGGTGGGTCGGGGCGGGACGGGACGGGATGGGACGCGGCGGGGGGGACTGGAGAGGACTGGTGGGCGGGAGAGCTGTTGGGTGGTGCCGGCGGGGCGGGCGAGCCGGTGGTGCGGGCAGGGTCATGCGCATGAGGCCGCGTGGGCGGCGGATGGTTCGGGCGGGGCGGGCGGACAGCGTTCGACGACCCCAAGGCGGAGGTTACACACATCGCATCTCTTCACCCGACGTTGTCGTTTCATAGCTGACAGCTAACACTTTGCTAGCCTCCACGGCGTCGAAGAAACACTGCGAAAATGCGCAAGGAAACAAGCATGTGTACTCCACAAACAAAGCGTGAGGGAGATCGTGATGCAGACCGCATGGCAACCACGTTGTGTCTATTCCGGTTCTTTGTTAATTAACTTAAACATGAAAAAATAATAAAACATACTTTTTGGCTGTAAACAAATTTAATATTATTCTAGTAATGAAAAAGTACTAACGAGTTATAACTATAGACAGTTTGAAATCCTATGGAGATGACGTTGCTGTACCAGAAGCGCCTTTAAGGTCACGTACTACTAAAATGAACCTTGACGATACTATTGAGAACGTAGAGGATGGAAAATCAGCAATGAACACATTAATTTATTCTATAACTTTGCCAAATATGACTTTGTACTCGTACAGTGCTGTTCTTGAAAGGAGGGACACATCACCCACTTTCCAAATTCTGAATTCATAATGAAATATACTTCGTGCAAGGAAAATTTTCAATCATTCGGTCGCAGTAAATTACCCCTTTTGTTTATGGCAAGTTGCAAACATTGATTTTGTGGGATGTTGAAACATTTTACTAATCGATACACCAACGTACATGTAATTGCAGGATGCGCTGGTCACAAAACCAGGTTCCGAATATAAAAAAAAAAAAGATCGATAAAGTATGTTGTATTCGTCCTTCGCAAAAGACGCAGGCAAGAAGTGACCTGCAGTGGGGGAGGAGGGAACGGCGGGCAGTCGGTGGCAGCCGGGCGGTCAGTAGCGAGGGGGGGGGGTTCCCATGGAGTAGTGGTCGGACGATTACTTTCACCTCTCGCCTTCACTTGCTGGTCGATTCTTGACGGACTTCTGGTGGACAAAGCGAGTTCGCGGCAAATATTCTCGGGGTTTCTTTTTCATTTGTCATTTCACCTTCGTCAGATAAAATTATAATCAATTCATCAAATTCATTCATCCACTAAAGGCATGGCTGTACAGGTTAGGATCCTAATAAGAAAAAAACGAGTGACTTGGGGAGTGGGATGTCGAGTGGGCAGCCCTGCGGATTGTATAGTGGATTGCCCTTGAGGGGTTGACGAATGAGGTAGCAAGCGTGCTGTTGGGTGGGTTGCCCACTGAGGTGGTGAGTGGGGTGGATTGTAGGGTGGGTTGCCCCAGGGGGGTTGGCGAATGAGGTAGCAAGTGTGCTGCCGAGTGGGTTGCCCAATGGATTGATGAGTGAACCGCTGGGTGGATTGTCGAGTGGATTGCCCTAGAGGGGTTGGCGAATGAGGTAGCAAACGTGCTGTTGGGTGGGTTGCCCAGTGAGGTGGTGAGTGGGGTAGATTGCCCTTGAGGAGTTGGCGAATGAGGTAGCAAGCGTGCTGTTGGGTGGGTTGCCCACTGAGGTGGTGAGTGGGGTGGATTGTAGGGTGGGTTGCCCCAGGGGGGTTGGCGAATGAGGTAGCAAGTGTGCTGCCGAGTGGGTTGCCCAATGGATTGATGAGTGAACCGCTGGGTGGATTGTCGAGTAGATTGCCCTAGAGTGGTTGGCGAATGAGGTAGCAAGCGTGCAGTTGGGTGGGTTGCCCAGTGAGGTGGTGAGTGAGGTGGATTGTAGGGTGGGTTGCCCCAGACGGGTTGGCGAATGAGGTAGCAAGTGTGCTGCCGGGTGGCTTGCTCAGTGGGTTTGTGAGTGAACCGCTGGGTGGATTGTCGAGTGAGTTACTCAGTGGGGTGTCGACTGAATGAAAGCCCAGTGGGCTGCCGGGTGAGTTGCAGGTTGGGTTGGCGGGTTGGCGCACGGGCGCCGCTTCGCCTGCCATCTCGCCGCCCGCCGGCCGGCGCCCCGCTGTGCCGCTCAGCGCCGCAGCAGCTGCGACGACGAGTCAGGCGACACCGCCACGTCAATACCTCCACACGCTTCCCCCTCCGCGCGCCGGCGACACGCGATCCGGCCATCAGCGGCACGCGCCCGCCGCGACCCGGCGCCACCGCGCCAACGACCAGCCGCGCCGCCCGCCGGCGCATTCGCTAGCGGTTGTCGCACGTGGCTGCGGTTATATCAACATCCCTGCGGCTTCACGCTCCCACCTCCAAGGGGTAATTGTCAAGATGAAATGTTGGGCGTGTGTCTTTTCCATTACTCTGAATAATAGCCCAGGAACCCCACACTAGCTGTGCCATTTGGCGGGTCAATTTTCCCGCAAATTGCTCTAAAGAAAGTTTACCGTTTAGTTAGTGGCCTAACATAAACACAAAGATATTTATCTACGACAGTGGGGTAATGTTGATGGGTTTTATTAACTAACGTTTACATAATTTGATTCAAGATTTTCATTCAAGCGCAAGAATTGGCTATTTTTTCGCGAAGATAACAAAAAGTCAATGAAACAATGCCGCAGCCTCATAATTTTAACAACCATTTATTACCTTATAGTTCTAAATAATTTCAGAACAATATAACGAAAATTTGTAGTGAATTATACAATGACGAAAACATATCATAATATCAGGATTGCGAGTGTATACCAAATTAATTTTAGTTAACTTCATACACCACCACTATCATACTGATCGTCTAAACATTTCGTTTTTTTATACTTTAATTACGTTCATTGCGCTAAACATTATGCGAGGAAAAAGAAACTTTTGATCTATATAGAAACACAACCGTTCAACCGAATTGGAAAATATCAAATTCAATCCCAAACCATATATTCTCTGAATCCTTCATTAATTTCCTTGACAACTGAATGACTTTTCCTTGGAACATATTTCTTCATCACAGTTCTTCCATATTCCCTAGCTAAAAGCCCTTCCCCCTATGGGACGTTGTATATGAGCCTCCCGTCATCGTCATCTGCTCCGCGATTCACCGCGAAGCCCCGAATTTTCGGCAAAATAAACGGTCGGCCTCCCACCGAGACATCCGCCCCCGCGTCTGTCACGACCCCTCCCACCCGCTCGCCGGAGAGTGTTATTCCAGGCGGCCGCCGCCCTCGCCTTCCAGGACGTTCCCACGAGCGACGGCCTGTGCCGCTCGCACACTCCGCGGGCGGGGGTGGGCGTGAGCGGGGGCGTGGTAGGGGGCACAGTGGGAGGGGGGCGTGCGGGCAGCGGCGCGGGAGGGAGCGCGAGAAGAGGCGCGGGGGTGGGAAGAGTGGAATGGGGTGGGATGCGGAGAAGTGAGGACGAAACAAGCTGGGAGTGAGTGGAAGTGACCGGAGGGGGGTGATGAGAAAGAGATTGCGGACGAAGCGTGAGAGAAAGCAAAGGCCGGGGTGGAGACGAGAGGGAGGAGAAGGACGGAGAAGGGTGGGAAAGCGTAAGGAAAAATAGGACTGGGGGTGGCAAAGTGACACATGGAATGGCAAGGAGGGGGAGGGGGAAGAAACCGAAGCGGCGGATAGGACAGCTGATGCGGTGGTGAGAGCAGGAGGGAGGAGCGGGGACAAGAGTGCCGGAAAAGCCGGGCAGGACCGGATGCTTCGGAGGGTAATTACGGGAACGAAGGTGGGGGAAAATGCGAGCGGAGGTCGACGTGGAGTCGGGGAATGTGTGTGGCAGAGAGGGGCAGGATGCGACAGGATGGGGCATGGCGGCGCAGGGTGGGGTAGCATGGGACAGGGCGAGGTAGGAGGCAGAGAAGGAAAGACAGGTTTGGGTATAGTGGGTGGTTACGACACCAGTGGGAGCGTTGAGAGTCTAGGCGAGAGCAGCGTGGGTCGAGATTGGCCGGAAATATATTTTAAGTATAGGGTGTTCGGCGGGGCGAGGTGGGCTAGAGCGGAGCGAGGCAGAAGTGTGTTCTGGGCTGGAACACGGCGCGTCCGGGCGGAGGGCGGGGAAGGGCGGGCCTAGGCAGAACAGGGCAGGGCTGGGCGTGGCAAGATGGGAAGGACGATGCAGGGCTAGGCAGTGAGGGGTGGGGCGGAGGGAGGGGAAGTGAAGAGCAAGAACCAGGAAAACAGGATCGCAAACTCCCCTTAGCAACCTCACGGAAAAAGGACATGGGAGGGCAAGAACGTATGAGAGCCGCTCGAATATCGATTTCCGATTAGCTAACATTCCTCAACTGATAGCAGCTCTTTAATGGTGTCATGAGTACACAAGTTACAAACCGCACATTGGAGAAAAAGTGTTGTTGGGAAGTATAGATCAACAATTAATTAAAATTGTTAAAAAATCTAATCTTCACATAGTATATTCTAAAATTTTTAAAACTCACCTAACATCTTCAATATCTGATTTATAACAAAAAGCGTGAAGACTCACCTGAAACAAAAAAAAAAAGATCATTGTTTTCGAACTTTCGAAGTGGGAATCATGTAGGAAAAGAGCTTAATATAAAAGTAAAAGAAAATGAAGGGAAATTTTCGGGTTATAACACTCATTGGGAAACAAAACAGTTAAATGAATAGAATTCACAAAAGAAAACATTATGCATTCACGATAGATCTGTCACATTTATTTTACAGTAAAGTTACGATAGTCCGCTGTTGGATTATCCACGGACTTCTCCGTACATTCAAGTGCCCCTTTCTTCATAATAGTAATTATAATAATTACACGTTGACGATGTTGGAGTCACCAACACAGAAGGTGTTTCGAAGAATAATCCAGTTTACTATATTTGAATTAATCACTTGAAAAAGTGCCGATAATACAAGAGAGGACGCACGAATTAAAGAACCATTGCTTTGGACAGTCGGCACGCTCGAGAGCAACGCAAAGCCGGCGCCAACGCAGGGAGGGTGTTCCAAACGGCGCGTTGTTTGGAACATGTGAGTGAAAATGTGTATGTAAGTGAGTTTGTGTGTGTGTTAAAGTGTGTGTGTGCGTGTGCGTGCGTGAGCCATGTGTGTGTTTTAGGAGCTGCGTAGGCGCCAGGGGTCCCCAGATTCAACGCTCTAACAAACAGTTTTTCAACTGGAACGACCTACTTATTTCAAGGCGCCAACACAAGAGAACACATTCTGTGGGGACTCGTTACGTATGTATATTTACCAACATTCGTGTGAGCACATTTTAGAAGAACTCACATCAATTAAATTCTGAAAAAAATGTCGTTAAATTATATTTTTTTTACACGTTACACTATATTTTAGCAGCATATCGATCTCTACAACTCCTTGACTCAGAGCAGATATAAATGGGGATGGTTCAGAAGTAAACCTGTTTCAGCCATTCTCTATCGCAACAATAAATACCGTTACAATACTGAGCGCAGACATTTTATGGATTCAACTCGAGGTCGAAACAACAACCGATCAATTATCAACCTTGCTGAGCTAACAAGGGACAACATTTCAACGAATTCATGAAGAATCACCAGGTTACACAATTTCCATTTAAGAGTGAGTGAGTGTGTATGTACGACACTCAAGCTTTAATTAGAGCACATCGTCGTCATTCCTCACAAACCAAGAGATCGTCAGAAAGACTACAGAAGTTTGCCGAAGGAAATACCAAAGACCACGAGCCTCCTCCAGGTTACCGGCCTGAGCGTAACAAGAGGCGGCGGCGGATGCCGTTGGCGACCCCTGGGGGATACCAGGGCGAGGGGAAGACGGGAGGGGGGAGGGAGGGAGGGGGTAGCGCAGCCGCATGCAAACAATCGCCGCCTGCGTAAAGGACGCCGCGCGCGCAGCAAGATAAACAGCGCGGCGCCCCCGGCAGAGACCGCCACCAGCGCGACGCCCCCGCCTCCGCCTCTGACTGCGACTGCGCGACGAGCAGCCCGATCCGCCTTAAGACAACCGGCCCGCGCGCGTTTTTTTTCTTTTTTTCCTTTCTTTTTGACAAAGAGCTAAAGGAAATGAATTAATGAACACATGTAAAAAAAAGCTTTATATTATTTGGTGATGATTCAATTGGTGTTCCCGGGCGCGCCAACTGCTAAGGTCACCAGTCCCGTAAGTGTAGTGCATGCTTTATCCCGGGAAGTGGCGGTGATCATTCCGCAATCCGGTGCCGACCTACCTGTCGATTTGCGAGGTTTCTCCCCAACCAGGTATCATCCACCAGCGGGGCACCGCTCCAGCCGGGACAAACTCTAAGCTCCCGACTGGCCTCCTTACAAGTTTGGATGTGAGTGTAAGTGTGTGTAAGTAAGGGTATAAAGACGGGACAAGGAAGAGGAAGGAAAGATCGCGCGCGGTTCGAAACCCGTTTGATAGAGAGCTGTTCCGGCATTCACCTGGTGTTGATCGGAGAAACCAGGGAAAACAACCGCCATCGGAAAACCAGGGAACAGTCGGCGGCTAGAACTCTCCTACAGACTGCGACTTAATTCCCTCTGTCTAGATTGATAGTGTCCAAAATTCTCAGGATTCGAATGTTACGACCTCCCATTTAGAGGAACTGCAATGATATCATTGATGTCCTGAGCCACCTAAGCCAGTGTGATGATTCAAAAAAGTTGTATGATTTAAAGAAGTTTGGTTACTTTAGTTTAGCAAAAAATCGTTAATTTTATACCGTCAATTTGGCTTGCTTTGCTTGCGCACTTCCATGTCGTCGGCAAGCCTTAGGTACAGAAGTGTTCGTAAAGTAAATTATCAGCAAAAATATCATAGATATAACAACATTCGCAACTCACAAAGAGAATGACACCAATCTCCAGGACATCTGCAGACCTTACTTTAAGGGTCCTTGTTGAACGCAATATATTTTCTTGGCTCCGTATTGATATCCCGCTGTAGGACGTCGTTCGTACGCGTCATCCTCGACAATTTGCAACCCTTTGCCCGCTGTTTGTTTTTATTTCTCCAACTCAAGTCAGTGAACGCCCTTCCGAAGAAGAATTCGATGAACTTCTCAGTCCAAAAGAGATTAAAGATGTGCGAGCTCTTTCCAAGATGCCAGAAGCAAACCACACATTGTGTAGACTTCTAATCAAAATTCATAATTCTAAGTGTTATGAACTCCAACAATGAATGACTATTACCATACATAATTTAATGAGGACACCGTGGAAAGACCTTCGCGGAACTGCATTGCGGTCAGCTTCATACGCTTATGAACTCTTCGCAGAAACGAAACAAAGCAGCGTATATTAAAACAATAGTGATTCTCTAGCATTAAAATATTAATATGTTGCGTTCCGTAGTTCTAGCGGCGTAGTCAGAATTTTTTTCTCTTTGTAACTCGTTTGATGATTAATTTCCGAGGGTCCTTTACTATGCGGAAGCACTAGGAACGTTTTCCATCTGCTCAGACGATCATTATACACTAACTGCAATCCTAAATTCGCAAATCACTGCGTACAACATTTAAAAATCTCAAAATCAGGAGGCATAAACAAGTAGAAGATTCCGTTTGTTTTCTCAAGATTCAATGAAACATTGTGGAAGATAACAGAAAACGAGTACGTGTTAAACACTTCAGAAGTTCTTATCTATGAATTTCTATTGGGTGTTATGGAGAAAAGAAAGTAGGTCGAGAACTACTGTTTGCTATCACTTCCACATTTTTGTTAAATCATACAAACTACAGAAGAGCGGGCTATGAGAAAATGTTAAAGATATTCAAACATTAGTACTCAAAAACATGGATAAACTTCGACACCCCGATCATCATAGAAAGTTAGGATACGCATTTGTTTTTGTTTTTTCTATTTACAGAATTTTAAGAGTTAATGTGACGTAATAATTTCTTATTGTAATTCAACAAATACAAGCAATTTAATACAAATTAGTTTTCAACATATTTGAGGTCAACTCTGGCGAACATTTTATATGACAACATGTTACAATGTAATTGACACTAAACTCCTTTAATAAATATTAAAAAATACCGATGATTTAACAATTTTTACTTAATAGTATCAAGGACAACAATTAACCAGTGTTTATTTCTTTATGCAATTGAATTACAGAATTATTCTTATTTTTATTATATTAGAGATCATGGTAATTGCAATGGAGCATTTGATAAGCTCTTGGGCACATGTATCAGTCAGATTTAAGTATTTATGAAACGTACATTTCTAATTGTTATATATTTCTGTTTGAAGCAAATCCGACATTTATAAAATAAAAGAATGAATGATTTTTCACTGTAACTTGTACCGTGCTCACTGATGTAAAGCGAACTCTTCAAGCGTTCTTTTTTTACAAGTGTCCAACGTGCATCATATTCATTCTCCAGTGTATTCACTCGATATTAAGGGAACGCAATTCGACGCTGAATATTTATTACAATCGTAGAATGTACATTTTTAGTTAACTGTTAAGTATTACGTAAATTTTGAAACGTTTGTTGTTTCATAATTCTGCAATATGTGTTATATGCTTGTCTATTCCAATTAACAATATTTAGATACCCCAAATGATGGATTTATATAACTGAGAACTATCAACACACCTTTCTTGCTTTCATAAAATCATTTGAAAAAGAACACTTTTGATATTAGGTCAAGAAAGAGTCAATGTTTCTTAATCACCTTTTCCTGTCTCGAGTCACTGGCGAGTGAATGAGATGAGGGCAATAAACGGTAAGTATTCGTAGCGTGTTGTATTGAGGAGCCTTTGATTTAATCCCGAGTTGAAAAAGGTAACGACGCCTCCATTACGCAATAAATAAAGGTTCATTAACCTGTGTCGAAGACAACTCTTTCCCGAAAGTTATAATTTATGTATTGTTTGGTAATATTTAATATTTATTAATATTTAATGTTGTATTGAAAAAAAGTATTACACAGAACTCAGAAAGTAACACAAATATATTGTTTTTTAAAGCAATTGATTTTCTGAATTGAGGGACCTTGAACTTCAGCTTTGCCCGGAGCCCGAAATCGGCACTAGGTTACTACGCGCAGATCTGTTTAGTCTCCCTCTGGTTCTGAAAGGGGCTGAGGAATGCTGAGTCAAGTGGGCGACAGGAGATGAGAAATGTTGCGTCGCAGGCAGTGTTTGCTGCTGGCGATCTCGTAGCTGCGTCCTCCGCCGCCCTGAGTGAGCGATTCTCTCATTGCGGCTGTCAGCTGCCGACACCTCACGTCCGACTGTTGGTAAATCGCACACCTCGGCGAGGCGGCGGAGCGAGAGAGAGGATCGGTGCAGGTGTGAGTGTTGGAGGGGGAGGGGCAGGGGCGCGAGTCTCGGCGCGGGCGGGTGCGTTGGCGTGCTTGGGGGCGCGGGCAAAGGAAGGATAGGTGAAGAGATGGGTGGGGTCGTCGGTGTGGGCGGGGTGGGGGGTTGGAGTTGGCGAGGAGGGAGTGAGGACGGGCTGATGCGAGTGTTAGCGCGAGGACGGGGGCAGGAATGCGGTGAAGGGCGCGGGCGGGGGCGTGGGCGGGACGCAGACGCAGGGGGGGGGGCGGGGAACGGACGGGAGTGGGCGGGGGCGCGGTTGCGGGCCGTGGCGGTGGCCGGGAGCGGGCGCAGGTGAGGTGAGGTGAGAGTGCGGGCGGAGGTGCGGTCGAGGGCGAGGGTGAGGGCGAGGGCGAGGGCGTGGGTGCGTGTGTGGGCGGAGGCACGGACGAGAGCGCGGGCGGGGGTTCGAGCGGGGTTGCGGGTGGGGAGTGTGGGTGTTGGAGGCGCGGGCGAGGATGCGAACGGGGGTGCGGGCGAGGGTGCGAGCGGGAGTGCAGGCAGGGGCGCGGGAGGATACGGGCGTTGGCAGGGGGAGGGGAGGGGGCGGGGACACGGGCGATGGCAGGGGCGCGGGAGGATACGTCGTGGCGGGCACGCGATGGCAGGGGCGCGGGTGCGGGCGCGGGTGGAGGTGCGATGGAGGGCGAGGGGCGCGGGCGCGTGTGTGGGCGGAGGCGGTTGGGGGAGCGGACGGGAGAGGGTGGGGGCGTGGGTGTGGGAGCGGGCGGAGGTACGGTCGAGGGCGAGGGTGCGGACGGGGATGCAGGCGGGCGTTCGAACGGGGGTCCGAGCGGGGTCGTGGGCGGGGAGAGTGCGGAGTTGGAGGCGCGGGCGAGGGTGCGAGCGGGGGTGCGGGCGAGGGTGCGAGCGGGAGAGCTGGCAGGTGCGCGGGCGGGGGCGCGAGCGGATGCGGGGCGCAGGGGGGAGTGGGCGAGGGCACGGGCGATGGCGGGGGCGCGGTGGCGGGAGGGCGCGGGTGGAGGTGTGGTCGAGGACGAGGGGTGCGGGCGGAGGCGCGGGCTCACGGGCGGGGGCGTCTGCGGAGTTGGAGACGCGGGCGAGGGTGCGAGCGGGCGGGAGTGCGGGCGGGCTCGCAAACGGGGCGGGGGAGGGGGCGCAGGGCATTGAGGAACGAGCCCCAAGGGCGTCGTGGCCGCGGGCAAGGGCGAGGGCCGCCCAGGGCCGAAGGGTCTCGCGCCTCGGGTTGCACGCGTGACAAATGCCCCGCGTGACACTTCGTTGCCTCCACTGCGAGGCCGCGCGCTGTCCCTCAAGATTTATCGACCTCTTCGGAGGAGACGCAACCTCCGTCCCCAACACCGTCCCAGCAGGTCCAGCGTGGACTGAATGGTTTCACATGACCACTCAAATTCCAACATTGACGATTGGATTCTAAAACAGTGATGTCAATGTAAGGTCGGTGCCACCAGAGTCCGTGGCACAGGGAGCACGACGAAATCATCCTTCCATGCAGTTGATCACCTCGCGACAAGAGAGCAGTAGGTAGTCAAAGTCATCCGGAATGCCTTTACGCTTTACACATGAAATACAATTACGCGCGATTTATATAAATAAAAATTTAAGGACGTTTGCTATTTTTTTAAATTTTTAAATCTTTAAGTTCTGTAACGTTAAGTTAATGTGTTCTGCCACCAAGTTCTCAAACTTATTTGCAGAATTAATAATAAATCTAATCTAATTTATATTTTTACTTTTACGCCATCACTACCGGATAATGGCGGGGTTACTATTGATAGTTTGCTTTCTCGACGCTAGTTGCGGTGAGAAGCTCTTGGCATACCACGGTGTTACGAAGATAGCCACTGCCACCAATAGGAGTCCTTTGTTGTTCAATACTGAAATAATAACTTGACTGCTGTCATAAATATTCATCTACGATGGTCTATTAAAGATTGATTTTGAAGAGGTAATGTTTGGAATAACTATATGTGCTCGCTTTCCATCTTTTGTGTATCCATGACATCGAAAATCAATATGGACAAGGGAGCGAATGTTCTCATGAAGCCCTTTCCATAATTGCTCCTTCATTTTTCCATCGTCATGTGTCATCATCTCTCAGTCGTTATCAGTGCTTCTGCGAGGTTATGAAAGCTTGTAATCTTGAACCTCGCCGCCCATAGATACGACTCTTACGCATAATGTAATATACGTTACAGAAATGGAAACTACAGATGAAAACTCATTGCGATACTTTTATATGCACTTATTTTCAAGTAGGATAGCCAAGATCGTTCTCACGCTGAAGACATCGTTTGGTTCTTCAATGAAGAAGCTTATTTTCATTAGTTCAAAATTTGAGTAGGGAGAAAGGCAGAAACTCCACGCCGAAAACTGTAACTGTTCCTTTTTCGCGCAATCTGATAAGAATATGACCATAGGTATTTTGAAAATGTTGGTACTAATTTAATTACAGTTACCCAAGAAATAGAAACATTTAATTACAATGTATTTTTTTTAAATTTAAGTGATACTCGATCACATTTTACGCTAAATCCATGACGTTAAGGGTTTTTGATTTTTTTTCAAAAGTTATTTTGGAGAATTGACTACAAAAACTGTATAACTATAAATAATAACTTCAAATAATGACATAAATGAGGGGAGTAATATATTTGTTTTAAAAAGAGAAACAGAAAATGAATTGCGTCAGATCAGTATATCACCATGACTACCAATGCGTGCAGCGTGCAGTCTATTTTGTCACCTGTTGTGTGATTTGTAGATAGCTCGCGCGTATCAGTTGTAATATCTAATCAGCCTTTTAGCTCATCGATAGCGTCCTCATTTATGTTTCAGAACGACACAATACTTCGTATAACGTGACTTTTATCGACAGGGAAGTTGTATTTAAAAACATTATGTTTTTATTCTTCTGTACCGATCGTCTCACTGACGTATTCTTGATTCATGATTAGGCCTCGGATTTTAGGACAAATGCCTATATAGGTCTTTTAGGAGGTTGTGGTAAAAAATTGGAGATGTTTACTAATCTGAAAAAATAGATCTACTGGAAGCATCTAATAGTGCCTAAATCAACCAAAAAGGCATTTGATGCCTGTTTTAATATTTTTTGCCTTAGTTCCCCCGTCCAGGTATCTTCGCCAAATAAGGCAGTCCCAGTGAGAACAAGCTGTACAAACATGTGTGGTAGTGTAGTGCATGCAACGTGTTCCGCCTGAAAGACTCAATTGAAAACAGTTTTTGTAAATTAGACTCGGCTATACCGCTCAATTGCAAGAGTTTTTTTAATGGGACTCGGCTGGAACACTCGTTTGCAACAGGTGTTGCAAATGTGACTCGGTCCTGGGACTCAAAACACAATTGTTTGAGCGAGGTGGGGCATCAGTGTGATGGCAACAGATCGAAGTGCATCGGTAAAACTGGAAGGGAGATTGTCTCGTCTCGTAGCGAAAAAAATGGACGTTAGAATACCAGAGAAAGGGAGGCAAGTATTCGCCACAGACCCAAAAATCGTATCTCTCCACCAGGACTGTATATGCAGGCGGGAGAGAGAGTGAATGGGAGGGTAATTGGGTGGGGAGGTTTTAAGAAGCCAACACATAGGTCTGATGATAGAGATGATTTAATTATAAAATGAAGCATTCGAGATATTTTATATCGTTGTCATTACTTACAGTACATTTATTAGTAGGCGGAGCAACAATTGAACATGAATTAACTTCTTAAGAACTTTGTATAAGGTGTTAGCTTAACGATTATCTTAACTTTGTAGGGCCATTCTGCTGAATGGTGCTCGCACGATCGGAATAGCTCGGAACGGTAACAGCGTGGGAAGAAAGTGGTCGAGGAAACGGACAACAGCGTGAGGCGAAAATGTTGAGGAAACGGGTAACAGTGTGTGACGGAGATGGTTGCGGAAACGGGTAACAGTGTGGCGAAAATGGTTGAGGACGCAGGTAACAGCGAGTGGTGAAAGTGGTTGAGGAAACGGGCAACAGCGTGAGGCGAAAATGTTAAGAAAACGTGTAACAGCGTGTGGCAGAGAGTGTGGCGAAAATGGTTGAAGAAACAGGGAACAGCGAGTGGAGAAAGTGGTAGAGGAAACGGGCAATGGCGTGAGGCAAAAATGTTGAGGAAATGGCAACAACGTGAGGCGAAAATGTTAAGAAAAAGGGTAACAGCGTGAGGCGAAGACGGTTACGGAAATGGGTAACAGAGTGTGGCGAAAATGGTTGAGGAAACAGGTAACAGCGAGTGGCGAAAGTGGTTGAGGAAACGGACAACAGTGTGAGGCGAAAATGTTGAGGAAACGGGAACAGCGTGTGGCGGAGATGGTTGCGGAAATGGGGTAACAGTGTGGCGAAAATGGTTGAGGAAACAGGTAACAGCTAGTAGCGAAAGTGGTTGAGGAAACGGGCAATAGCGTGAGGCGAAAATGTTGAGGAAACGGGCAAACGCGTGAGGCGAAAATGTTAAGAAAACGGGTAACAGCGTGTGGCGGAGATGGTTACGGAAATGGGTAACAGTGTGGTGAAAATGGTTAAGGAAACGGGAAACAGCATACGGCGAAAATGGTTGAGGAAACGGGAAACAGCAAATGGCGAAAATGGTTGCAAGGACGGGGGCAGCAACGTAAAACGGAGTGTACCGAAAACGGCGGCGGGAAAGGCGACGGAGCCTGGAGCAAAAGATGTCTGCTTCGCGTGGGCGGAATCTATGGCGACGCGCTGCCTAGCACGTCTGCTGAAGCGGGCCGGGCTCTCCGCGCCGCAGCCAGCGATAAGCAAGCGAGCGTGGAGAGCGGGAGGGGAGAGGGGAGGGGAAGGGGGAGCGAGGGAGAGGCAAACGAAACGGGAGGTGCGCAAGGCCGATAAGGACGCTGCTCCGCCGCAGCCGCGCCACGTGAGAGCGCCCGTCGCGCACAAACCAAAATGAAGGCTGTTGAAGGAACTACATGGGCAAGGTAATACAGTCGACTCCGGTTATAGTGAACTTCTGGGGACTAACATGTTTGGTTCACTATATCCGATGTTGTCAAAATCAAATTGAATTTCTCCACAATAATTGATTTTATTAATATAGAGATGGCACGAACTGAAACGTTCACTATATTTGTTTGTCCTTAAAAAATTAATTATTTTCAGTTGTGTGCTTCGTACATTTTTCATTAGATCCATCTCCAGAGTTCGTGCTCTCTCCATTCTTCATTCTGCATGGTCCTCTGTCTGTAAGTGAGGTAATGCAGTATTGGCTTCTTTCAATGCCTCTTGCACTGATGGAACACCGTCCCCCTCTCCGAAGGCCCTTTTAATCGCCTAATAACATAAGAGATCCAATTAATTTCCAGGACTTATTTCCTACGTTCACTATAGCCCAGGTTCAGATTCACTATAACCGAATCTTCTTATGCTTATTTGTAATGTAAGTGAAACGGGGACAGTGACTTAAATTCACTATAACAGAGGGTTCACTATAACCGGAGTCGACTATACGTGTGATCGAGTGCGGAAGGTATTTCGGTATTTTGTTTTCCAAACCAATGACTCACTGTTTCCGGGTACGTAAACTGCTCAGTCCATTACTCCCGTTAGGGTAGCGAGTGACTTTATCCCGGGAGGTGGCGATGTTCCTCTGCGCTGGAAGGTGAGATCAGGCGACGACCTACACGTGGCTTCTGAGGGATTTCTCCCTCCAGGCTCTGTCCCAGCGGTGCACCGCCACCACCAGGGCAAGCTTTAAGCTTCCAATTGGTCTCCCGGCATGTGTAATACTGTAGAGTATGTGAGTGTGTGCTGTATGTGTGTGTGTAAGGGGGAGGATAGGACAAGGAAGAGAAAGGAAAGATGAGCGGTTCATGGACCGTTCGTTAGAGTACTGCCCCAATCGAATGAGATATGAAGCACACCTCAAACATATTTACATTTCGATGATCAACATCTGCACCAACGCGACACAAATTTTGAAACCCATCTCCCTCTTTTCACGAACAAACACTTATGTTATCCACTTTTGGAACTAGCATTCAACAATTTTTTTTTTAATTAGGATAATCTCCATAATGCCCAAGTAATGTTGACAGAACCATTTAATGCTCACAGGATAGAAATATATATCTTCGCTCTCTTTGAAAGTTTTACGATGCGATTCTTTTTTTATTCTTAACAAATAAAAATTCTTAAAAAAATAGCGACATTGCAATATACTGAAAATCGGATGTGGCAAATGTGCATTAAAATATATCGATACATCGACATCCAGGGGGATTTCTTCCTGCATTCTTCACACAGCGGGAAAATGTTAATTAAGCTGCTAACTCCAGGTTTTCACGTAAGAGTAAATAATATAGCCACTTGACGTCGTCTGACGTCAACGTATTGAATCCTGAAATGCATTTTTGTGACGTTTTCTTCACAAAAAACAGGTTTCGTTCTGTTACAATAAACCGAACAAGTTTTCGGTATCAAAAAACAGATGTAAACAAACACACCGGCATTTAAAATTTTTAATAAAAAGGAAAGAAAGAAAAAAATAAAGAAACAGAAAAGAAAGTAAAAAAGAAAGGAAAAGAAAGAAAATAATTATTTGCCTTCTGTCTTTCCTATATTTGAAATTCTATTCATATTATTTTCAAAACTGACTTCTGTTTTCATGCCTCACACTTCTGTGTAAGTTTTTTCGTGCATTCCCCACACAGCGGACAAAACGTTAATTAAGCTGCTAACTCCAGGATGTTTATACAATAACGTGTGCCAGGAAAGTCTCTCTGCACAGAGCCGATTCAAGAAGTCCTATTTAACATTGTATTTATGTTCTTAGCATCCAGATCACTGGGGAAATAGTAAATGGGACAACACTTCTAACATCCGTTACGATTGTGGTGAGTATACAATTTATGTTTTCATTTGTTACAAGCTGCAGTTCGTGCTACCAACATACTTATTTGTGTTCGTAGCACTCTCCAGATACTGGTGCCACTGCGGAGAGACTTTCCTGGCGCACGTATAAATGTATGAAAGTTTTTGCGTGTTTTGCACGGACAATGCAAAAAAAAAAAAGTATGTCTTGTTGGGCGCGAGTGCACGCCTGGAAGTGCCAACAGCATGGACAGCCCTGCGCACCTGTCGCGGTGAGCACAAGGCCGCCCCTTATCCTTATCTGCCGCGGCCGCCATGGGCGCGGGCGTCGGCTGCACGCGCGCCTCTCGCGAAGGCGACGGCCTTAGAGCGAGCGAGGCTCCCACCCGCCCGCCCGCCCGCCCACCGCCGTAGCGATGCGAGCCCGTGGACGTTCGGATACCGGAATTCCTCGTTTTACTTCCTTCTTTCAGTATAGTACACAGTACAGAACACCGGGAAAAGATTAATATTTTAAACAGAATCATCTATAAATTACTTTACAAAATGTTTGATATATCAACCAAAATTGCACCCCGTTTTCATTTGTGCAACAATACTAACTGGAGCCCAAAAAATACAAATTAAAAATTTAAAAAACCGAAATTGAAAACTCAAGACAACATAGCTAGAGTCTCTGAAATTTAAGACAATAAAAGAGAATTTATTACAAGACCATTACTTTCTTTTCAAAATTAATTAAAAATTAGCTAACAGGAAATTTAGTAAACGAAACCCAAACAGTTAAATACATACATAACAAGAGAATCAAGACAGGGACAAAATGTTGTAACTCAATTAACTAAAACTGTACAGGCAAAAAATAGACTATTTTATAAAGGATTTGAATTATTTAATAAATTACCATTAAATATCGAATATTGGGCTAAAATTACACTATTTAAAAGAAAAAAGTATAAATATAGAAAAATAGAAAATGAATAGTTAATACAGTATTACTGTATGTGTATTATGTATTCAATGTAACACAAATAGCTGACAAGGCTAAATAAATCAAATCAATCTAGATCTTCAGTCCACTACCCATCTCGATCAGGTTTTTTCGTCCAGTTTCCCTGATCCATTGAGCAAATGCTGAGATGGCCCCTTGTTTTGCTTCTGGACATAAATGTAACTTCATTTTCTGTGCACGTCTTCTAGAATTCAGTGAGAAATACAATTATTCAAATTATCGTTTCCATGTTGTCGCGGCAGGAAGTAATAAGAGCCAAAATTTATTGCTTATTTATCTTTGAAAATAGATTTTATTACATGGGAGTTTTTTTTGTTTTTTTCTCCCTTTCAAAATTCAAAATTTATTGCTTATTTACCCTTGAAAATAGATTTTTTTACATGGGAGTTTTTTTTTTTCTCCCTTACAAAATTCAAAATTTATTGCTTGTTTATCCTTGAAAATAGATTTTATTACATGGGAGTTTTTTTTCTCCCTTTCAAAAATTCAAAATTTAAGTAGTATATGACTTAGTGTAGGGATCACAGAATTTTGAAAATGTGCACACAATTCACTTTTCCCCATAGCACGTCATACGCAGTTTTTAACTGTTTTTTTGACGTAAAAATAAATAAAATAAATAAAATAAATAAATAAACACTACCTTCCAGGGCGTTTAACATTACACAGACCGGCTGCGTTAGCTGAGAGTAACATCAGAGAGAAAGAACGTCACTTCCCGGAATATAAAATCACTTAACTTCCCCTTCTAATGACCTGAGTAGTTATCAAATTTACATTAAGTGTATTTTAAGTTTTGACAAAATTTTTGGGAATTGTAATTTAATTCTCGAAAGTAGGAATGCAATCATACCTGCCAGAGCAATAAATGAGGGGCAAGAAGTCAGAAGAGTGTAAGTTTTACAAATAATATGAATACAATTTGAAATATAGGAATACTTTATTCATTTTTGAATTCTCAATGAAAAGCAAGGTTTAAAAACTCGAATCTTTTTTAGTACCAGTCATTGAACGAAACGCATCCATAGATTTAATAAGGGGGAGCTCAATGTTAATTGTAATATCAAATCATTTTTGAATTTTTTTAATACTATTTTTCTTTTAAAGTTTTTGTACTTCGTAAATCTATGAGCTCGAAGATTAATTTTACAGACGTCATTAATTGATCGAGCTAAATGTTTAATGACATGTATACAAAAACTAAAACTAGGCGTTAATGGAAGTTGTTGTTGATGTTTTAAAGAAATACAATGTTGCTCAGCTGGGTCGACGATTCACATAAGTAGTCGTAACTAAGCGATCCGTTCTCGAAAAAAGAGCTTATCATCGCTGCGATCGGCCGACGTCCAACTACAGAACAGCTGCTCTGATAATTCGATCTCGAAACACGAAATAACGAAGATGCAATTCTCATCCGTCATCGAAATTGAGTTCAGAGAACGGAGTGGAGAAAGACAAATTACAACCCAGAAAGCTTATAATTTGAAAGAGGAGTCACACCTCAGCAACATGAAACAACACTCGAGCAGTATATCATTCCTTTGAAGTAATTCGTTCTCTGGAGTATCATGTTTATTTATACACCAGAGAATAAATGACCGCATCCCTTACCTAACCCAACGCTCAGTCAGGATTCAAATTAAGATCTACCTCACCACGAGAATAAATATGCAAAGTTCCGTCAGCCACTGGAAAAGCATTGTCGTACCTCAAGAAGGCGCGAAACCATTATTACGGCGAAGTGAGGGTCCATGTTATCGAGGACAGGATCTGCTTCATAATAAATGTCAGAAAGTCGTGGTTGTATTCATAAGGGAGAAGTCTCTTATGTATCAGAGGCAAGCAGCGTAGTAATATAGTCCGCAATCGCCCAAAGAGTGAAGAAAAGTTAAATGTATACGTGACTAAAAGTATGCGGCTTATTTAAATGCAAACATACATAAGAAGTTCGTGTTATTCTTGTCACAAAACAGTTAAAACAACAATATATAATTTTAAATGCGCAGAGTAAAATGTATCAACATCTGTACATAGAAGAATGTTACTGCATTCTTCATATCATAAGAGATATAAATATTAAGCTTAACATTTTGACATAACTTTATTCTTACTAACATGCAGAAGTAATGTAAACAATGTCTTTAAAAATTGATTCTCATCAAAGAGCTGTTATAGAATATTGGTTTTACTTAAAAAATTACAACAAATCGATAATTTCAAACCTACGTATCTAGATGTCCGTTTTGAAAGAAATTAACAAAAAATAGAGGTGGATGTCATTAAAACGCATAAGAAAAAAATTGCGAACATTAGTCAAATATTAAAGTGAAACTTCCGGAAAATACTCACGAAAATTCGAAGAAATAAGCGAGAGACAAAAGGATAGTAGGGAAAATAAGCGTGGCAGAAATAAATGCTAGGGAGCGGAAAGACGGAGGGTGCCCAGCAAGCCGTTGTAGCAACCCTTTCGCGATGAGCAATCCCCAGCCGCGTGTTGGGAGGGGGAGAGGGGAGGGGGGGGGAGAAGGCGAGGGCGACGCCCGCGACGCGGAATTTCGTTTCGCCTCCGCAAGGGTTGCCAACTGCCCCGCGACTGCCCGGGCATAAATCTCTCTCGCGCGCGGCGGGAGCCAGCGACGGCGTAGGACGAAGCCGGGGGGGGGATGAGAGGGGGGCGGGGGAGAGGGTGGCTGCGAGCGCTTTGGGGTAGGCGTCGGTTGCGAGAGGGGAGCACCGAGACATCCGCGGGGGAGATGAAGGCGATGGTGGAGGCTGAGGCGGAAGCGAATGGACCGGAGGCAGGGGGCGTAGGAGGAGTCGGCTGAAAGAGTGGCGCAGAGGTGGAGGCAGAAGCAAGTGTTGGGGATGCCAAGGCGGAGAGCTAAGTCGACAGTGGACGCCGAGGCATGCGGCGAGGGTGGGTAAGGCATCAGTGTGTGTGTGTATGTGTGCGCGTGTGTGTGTATGTGTGCGCGCGCGCGTGTGTGTGTGTGTGTGTGTGTGTGTGTGTGTGTGTGTGTGTGTGTGTGTGTGTGTGTGTGTGTGTGGAGAGAGAGGCGAGAGCGGCTAAGACCCCAGGGAGTGGAGGCAGCGACCAAGCAGGTGGCGTGAGCGGAGGAGGCGGGGCCGGCGGACTTGGAGTCGGTGGCAGGTGTTTCATAGGGGATGTATCAGACAGCGAATGTGGCGGGAAAGACGTAACGGGGGGGGGGGCGAAACCTATGCGGGGGCGGCGGCTGCGGTGGTGGGATCGAAGGCGACGAGGGCGAAAACTGCGAAGGTGTCAGTGACGGAGGCGGAGATCACGTGGAATGGGCACGCACATAGCAGGGGCGGAGGCAAGTGGTAGCTATGGCGTCGTGTCCCCTGAGTGGGTATCTAGGGGGAGGCGGAGGTAATGGAGGGGCGGGGGCAGTGGTAACGAGGCAGGGGCAGAGACGAGGGCGAGTGCGACGAGGTACGACAGTGGAAGAGGCTGGACGGTGACGTTGGGTTAGGAAAACTGGAAGAGACGGAGGCAGAAGCGGGAGGGGGCAATGGAAGAGACGAGGGCAAGAGTGACGTGAGGGGATAGTGAAAGAGACTGACGCAACGGAGAGCGTGCACTGGAAGATGTGGGGGCAGGGTCCGCGGAAGGCGGACTAGAAGAGGCGGGGGAAGGGCGTCAGGATAGGGCTAGAAAAAGAGACGGAGGCAGGGGCAAAGGGATGGGGGCAGTGGAAGAGACGGAGGCAGGGGCAACGGAGAGGGAGCAGGCGGAGCAGGAGCGATGAGGAAGGGTCTAATGGAGAGGCGGTGGCGGTGGCGTCGGGATGGAAACATTAGAAGATGCGTGGGCGGGTGTGACGAGGTAGCTAGAGTACATAGAGACGGGGGAAGGGCGTCAGGATAGGGCTAGAAAAAGAGACGGAGGCAGGAGCAACGGGATGGAGACAGCGAGGCTGGAGGCAGCGAATAAAAAGGCGGGGCCAGGGGCGCCGAGGGTGGGGGGAGGGGGTGGCGGCTGGGAGGGGAAGGGGGGCACGCGCGTTAGCCATGCGTCTGCAACTGCGCAAATCGCCTGCGTACACTGCCAGCCCCCGCCCCCGTTCCACGCCACATAATTGATTCAGCGTCACACATTGCAGCAATGCGGCGATAATAAATAACGCACTCCTCGTACATCACGGCTTTCAGACGGCAATATTGGCCGTTTCACTATCAATAGGTGCGACAGCATTATCGAGTGTGGCCTAACGTGCTTTGCGTCATTCTCTTGCGTCATGTCTAGGTGTATGATAGAATGCTTACACTAAATGACTTGGGTCAACACAGAAACGTGAGAGTTAAATGTTCGTTCAAAAATATAATTCTTCTATGTGTTTTTACGTATTAAACAATTAATTTTAACGGTGTTAAAATGACTAAGCCTCTCTAGAAGAAGTAATTTACTAGCACTGATGTCACATTAGGAATAATAATTAAATTTGAGAAATAACATTGGCACTATACATATTATTTAAGTTTATTTGTGGCAAATATTTAGGAGAGAGATTACAGAATATTGAAAAACATGTTAAAAATTAATTCCACTGGCAAAATTAAAAAATAAATTTCAACAAATCCATTAACTATAAATATGATTGCCAGAAATATTCTGCTATGTCGCCTTCCCTGTCACTGCCACATTTCGTCAGCTACTCGTTGAAAAGAGAAATGGTTCTCATAAGACGAAAGAAACCCTGATGCCATGTGATCAAAAAAGCAGGATGTCAACACACTGAAGAAATTTATTTTTCATCTTCTTCTTGCCGGTTTCTTAACCACTACTTCGGTCTTTCGGCGCCCAATCTTCTTTTCCAATCTTCTCTGTTCTTCCAGGAATCAGGAGGTACTTTCCACTTCTCGATTATCTTTTTGATCTGGTCGTTCTTACATGGTCTTGGTCTTCTCCTTTCAATTGGTTGCCATTCTAATGATCTTTTGGGGAGTCTTTTCTCGTCCATTCGCTCTACATGTCCACACCAAGTGAGTTGTTTCTTTTTAATTTCTATAATATCATGTTGCAGATTCATTATCTCCTTAACATGTTTATTCCTTATTTCTTTCTTCGTTCTTTATTTTTCATGAGAACTGTATAAATGGGTCATATATGAAAAAATTCCTCGACGAAAGGTTTGGAAAGATAACCTATTTCATAACTACCCCAAAGATTTAATTATCAACCCTTTTTTAATTAAAAGTGAGCGAATATGGGAACTATGATGAACGGGAACGATACATCAATACCTCACAAGATATCGCGACATCACTAAGGTGAGCTGACGTCAAATAGTTCAAGAAACAATACACAAAAAATACAGAAAAATTGAAAAATAGATGTTCCACCACTTAGTTTTTCCAACAGAGACTATCTAGGAAATTAACAACCTACACTACATATCCATGTTTTCTGACTTCTCTGTACATTCTCTAAACACATGAAGTTCACTAATACAAATGCAGAAGGATGAACTACGCGAAGTATCAAGTTTTTCATTGCAGATATTGTGGTTCCATTGAAATTGTTTACGTTTTCGAAGTACTTTATTCTTAATGGTCGCAAAGTTCTCTAATATTACGACTTTATTTACGTACGACCATTCTCTTCCAAAGATCGATCAGACCTTTGTACATGAGAAAGGAGAAAAATCTAAAAACATCTTTTACTCGAGACCGTCTGGAAAGTGACGCATACTTATACGGTTTTTCGGACATGAAAGTTCAACGTTTTCAACACTAGCCTAGTACTAAAAGAACAACAATTAAACAAGATAGGTACCTTAACCGAACGGTAAAATACGTAGTATGTTTTCGTGATTGTGCATTAAATGTATATATAATACGGACAAACGTCATAAGACCGAGATTTCGAATAAAATATTGTAGATTACTCGGCAAAAGTGACTTTCCATTAAACTGTGGATTGTGGGAATCCTGATTCGGTGTTGTTGACGTTATGTGAAGAAATAAAAATACTATGTTGACGAAGATGACCTCTTTTATTTCTTCGCATTTTCATGAAACATTGGGATTTCTAAACTTGATCTATCGGTCTCCTCCGGTAACTCTCCCAACTAGTCATGAGAACTTCTACTTTCTAGCCTTTGTAATATTAATTACTATTTCTTTTACTGTCCATAAGAAAGGGACTGGGAATACAGGAAAGCGTTGGAAGAATTACAAACAGTACACGATCCTTTGTTCAAAGAGATATTACCCCGACATCCGCCGGGAACTCATCGCAAGAAATCCCGGAAACGACAGATCCCGGCAGCAGGCCTCTCATCCAGGCATTTCCCCCCTGGTCAATGGCAAGAAGCTAGTGACAAATATCCGCTACAACCGTCACTCCTGACGTGGTCGACATCGATCCCTGGGATCGAGTTTCAATTAAGAACATAGGGGATAGATAACAGCGAACAATAGACCACCCTCATTTACAACTTTTTGAATTATTATTAATATTATTATAATTAATATTGATATTATTATTATTGTAGAGTTTGTTAATCTATTGCGTCTTTATTTCATAAATGTACCAAAATTTGTTCCTTTTCTGTTTCTTTGATTTTCACTACTACAATTTCGTTATTGAAACTTTGAAGTGATAAAGTGGCAATAATATACAACTAAAGTTTTAAATAGGTAGAGTAAATTACTGTGAAGTGCGAAGGTCTGTAAAAAATATTTAGGTAAAATTACAATTGTACTGTAAGGGACTGCAATCGAAAAAAGCTTAGAAAACAGAGCGCTACACCGTCGAGACTCGAACGTATGATCTCTCGGGTCTAGAAACCCTTATTTTCTTCACACTCCATCCCCATCCTCACCCACTGCCGTAAAACAATAACACGGTCTCCTTAAACCGGCTTCTCCATAAAACGCTCCTCGCAGTTGAGAAATCCGACGGTTGGCGAGCCTGAGCACCCTCCTCCTCCGTTCATCCGGCGACAAACCGCCTTCGCCCCAGCGCAGCAAATTAACACGGCTGTAAAGAAGAGGAAAATAAACATATTTCCCGCTACGCGTAAAAAATATTTAATTTCCGAGCCCTCGTGTGCAACGGCACAAAAACCGCCCGGGGCGCGCCGCGCGGCTGAAAGAAGCACTGTGCGCCACCAACGCAGCCTACCGGACGGCCGCAGTAGGCGCACATGAAGCTCTCCTAGAGCAAAACTAACAGAAATCAAAAGAAAGGTGTAGCTTCCGTGATTAGAGATCAGGGTTTGACTTAACAGATTATTTATGCCGACGTGGACGTTCAAAACTCGAGGTGTGTGAGTGAGTGAGTGAATGAATGAGTGTGTGTGTGTGTGTGTGTGTATTGTGTGTGTGTGTGTGTGTGTGTGTGTGTGTGTGTGTGTGTGTGTGTGTGTGTGTGTGTGTGCGCGCGCGCGCGCGCGCATGAAAGAGTGAGTGGTGAGTAAAGCTCGGATTTTTAGGTACTAAAAGAACTGAAAATTACATTAATTTTCATGTGATTAAAAAAGTGTAATAACTCTTAAAATGTTACCTCCAGTTTATCATGGTTTATAAAACGACTTATGAATGTTTGCAAAAATTTGGTATCGGCATTCCATACATTATGGAAAGCTAGACAAGCAAACTAAGCTTATTTTCAGAGCCTAAGTGAATTTTTGTTCGCGAAGTAGTCTCGCAATGGCACTGTGCGCTGCGGCGGCTGCTGCTGCTCTAATTTACATGCGCCAAGCGCTCTCTCGCGGTTGCTTTTACAACTCGCGCTTCTCGAAAACTTTTCGTCGCTGGAAGGAGCGCAGCCTAAATTCAGAAGAGGCCAAATAAATATCACGTCTTATACACAATAGTTGGGCAAAGTTGGAGGTGGGTGAGCACGAGATGTTTCGAAATCGAAAAAAGGGTTTGACGGAAACTCTTTCTTTCGTGCGTCGTATGCGAGACTCTTCCCGATCTGAGTTGCAAACTGGTGCCTCGTACCCTGTGGAGTGACGGCGTGACTTTTGAACAAAAGAGTGCAGTCATATCTTGAAATAAACCTGGAATTCCACCAACCAGTATCATCCAAACAACTGACTGCACATGCGGAGATGGGATAGTGTACGTACTATCAGAATAGCCTGTTTTTATTTCGCTTTGGCCGGGAGTTTCGCTGGCGAAGATTTTATGCTTTATGTCGAAAGACATTGAAACAATGATATTTTGTTTGGGATATACAATTTAGTATCCGATTTTATAAAGCTGGAGTCCACATCAATGAATGTGAATCACGATGAAACATAGTGGCTTAGGATTCTTTATCATCCAATTTACAAAGATTCTTCATTCCTTATGGAAGTATCTTCCAATTATTAGTAATTCACATTTTAATGTTTATTTGAACTCGAATGAGTACGTATTCAAACGATTGTAATTATATATTCGATTTATGAAACCAATTACTTAAATTCGTAGAATTTATCAAAGACGGAATGTAATACGGTGAATCTAGAAATTTATCGAAAAAGCAAGTGATATTCCTTTACTATCAGGAATATAAGATCAGCATTTCATTGTCAAAACAAGGTATGAAACTATTGTCACATAAATCACAAACACGTTTGTTTTACGCCGGAAATGAATTCGCTTCTGAGTTATGCAAACAATATATAAAGGCACGCCCATTTTCAGGAAAGTAGTAGAATAACCGTTTTCAGAACACAGTTCATTCAATCTCAATTAAGAAGTAGTACTTTGTAATATACTTGCAAAATTACAGACGTTTCTTTCCACAGACCACTCTATCCCAAAACAAAATAATACTCCTGCCAAAATATGGAGAAAATACGTCAGGAAGAGTTTCTCAGCGTATTGACCGTACATCTCTTAGAAAATTTGTGGAATTGGAAACAGCAGCAACAGATAATGCAGGATGATTCAAAATTACCTTCGGACCCCAATTGGGACAAATGGTATTAACAATGATGCCATTTGTGCGAAGAAAAAGTTAAAAATCGCCACCACATTGACATTGTGGAAAAACTATTATGCCAGCAGTCAAATCCTTATGAAACACTGCGTTGCAAAAAAATGCATTTAGTACATTAACATGTAGAAATTTTGATAACGTCAATTTACTAGGTATGTACAACTGAATACACTTGAAAGAGGCCAAGTCCACGATAACGCTGACAAAATTATGAAACGGAATATCGCGCAGTTACAACGGTAAATGCGTCACTTTCACCGTTTCCCCTAGGCCATCGCATCGGGGCGATTAGTTTCCGTATCACAGAGCTGACGACCTCAGGCCGTGCACATATACAAATGCGCAGGCTAAAACGAGAGGGGGCAACTACATTTTCGGGACCCCTATATCCTCCTTTCGGCCCCTTTTCCCATTTAACTCATATTTATAAATACTATATTTTATTAGTAAATAAATCCCTCCTTAGGCCATGTATACGTAGGAATGCGTAACCTAAACCATGGAGGGACAACTACATTTTTGAGCCCCTCCATCCCCCTTTCGGCCCCTTTTTCCATTAAATCCTTATATTTATAAAGGACATTTTACTAATAAGTACCCCACCCCGTGCGTGCATAAAAAAGTTTTGTTTACTTGGGGCTCGAAATAGTTAAATTAAGGTGTGGCTAAGCTTATGATTTTTAAAGAACAAAATAACACGTATGACTTTATCATACCGTAGGGCAGCCCCTTCTCGAAGATCCGATGGTAATTCCTAATTTCTCTATATAAGCGGTAAAGTTTCAACATTTCTTCAAAAAACAAATGGAGATGGTAAGTAAAGATAGATACGAAATGTGTCTTATTGGTAAGACTAGTTTACGTCTACCTTTCTGGTGTGATGGACATGAACATGTTACGTCAAGAACTCACCTGAAACAAAAGAAATAACAATAAGACTTTTCTCAAAAGTATTCTCATTACGGCAATTTAAAATTTAAAAAATATAAAGAGCCTAATGTTTAATAATCAACAAAACAAGTACATAATAAAACATCCATAAGTAGTGTCTGTCATATTTTTTTCCCGAAAATACATTAGTAATAGTGTAAATATGATAGAGAGGAGAGATATAACCAGAGATAAATTGAGAAGTGATGATAGTAAGGGAAGCAGGAACTAAGGAATCAATGAGAGTAGAAAGCATAATAACTATTTCTGATAATAGAAGTACTGTTTCTGTCGCATGCATTTCACTACTTATCTAACACAAAAACAATTCTCGATAGTATTGTTGAAAAATTTACTTCAGGTTAGCAAACAACATCAGTAGACGATAAACAAAATATATTTCACCAGTTAAACAGCAATGCACATAAATTCAATTGAGATGCACAGAAAGTTCAACCGATGAACAGTTTTCGATGGTTTATCTGCTATTACTATTGGGTCTATGGCGTTCAGTTAAGTCAAAAGTGGAAATCGTCGATTCTGGACTTTCTCGTTTCAGATCTTGTAAAAATGACTGACAATGATAGTAGCTCAGACTATCAATGTTTGTAGTTTTAATAATTTTATATATTTTAGGGCAACATAACCTAGTCGATACAATGTGGGAGTTTCGATAAATCGAGGTTCATGTCATTGGAAAACGATATTCCACAAGAATTATCGTGAGAAATCACAAAACTCGTATCGTCTACGATACAAGTCATCTGGTCACGGTAAATAGAATTTATTCGAGACGCAACATATGGAGACACATTCAAGTATCCACATTCTAAAGATGCGTACCCTAATTCCCTCGATTTTGCACTTCCTTTTCTTAGTTCTCTAATCACAAAACGTAATGCTTCCCAGGCCATTTTTACATCGTAATTTACATGTTCTGTCCATCCCAGATCCTCATTTAGTTCATTTCCAAAAAAGCAACATGTAGCCCATGGATTGACTGATTATTTGTATTTCCGGGCGCATAAATTGATATGCTCATTAGTCCCGTAAGTGTCGTCTATGATTTATCACGGGAGGTGGCGGTGTTCTTCCCGATGGCTGGTGAGATCCAGCACCGATCTGAACGTTGGTTTGCGGGGTTCTCCCAATCCAGGTACCTCCCGCCAGAGGGGAAACGCTCCGCCCCAGGAGCACCCCGAGAGTTCTAAGCTCCTGTGTGGTCTCCCGGCATATGTGGTAGTGCAGGGCATGTACGTGTAAATGAGTGTAAGGTGTGAGGATAGCACAAGAAAGGGGAAGGAAAGATCGCGCGGCGTCCGTGGCCAGGTTGTTTGGGTACTGCTCGGCATTCGCCTGTCAAGTGATCGCAGAAACCTCGGAAAACTAACGATCAGAGCAGTCGGCCGCTAGGATTCTCCTTCAGCCGTTTGCCTTCGATCTAGCTATTTAGCTAATGCCGAAAATCTGCGACTGTCAAGTCTGAAACCCTAGGACCTCCCGGTCAGATGCACTGCAGTGGCATCAGTTGACACCATAAAACCTCAGCCGGTTTTAACCCGCAGAATATCCTGATTTCCCAACAAATATCTGAGTCGTCGGTCTTTCTAGAATGCGCGAATCCGATATATTTTACAACACACAGCGCAAAAACTCCCCATTATTGATGACGATGGCTCTCCCCTCTCGCCGAACCAAAGTCAGAGTCAGGCCACATTTCCCGCGCGAGTGAACACCCGTACGCGCGGAGACGCAGCCGTCATCCGTCAGCTGCAAACCCCCGCGGCGGAGGGGGCGTGACTCACCAGGAGCGGCCCGGGCAAGAAGCGGCCCCTGGGCGAACGCCGTCGCGTCACCCGCATCTCCCGCAGTTGCGTCATGCCGGCGCGGATTTCTCCTGTGTCATGTGCGGCGCGCGGCGCCCGACGCCCTTGCCGGATTCGAATCAAAGTCCGGAGACGGAGGAAAGGTTAAAACAGGTCCCGGTGCCTGGGTGAAGTGGAAGAAGCTGATTTTGATGCAACAGATGCGTGCTATAGCGGTGTGTGTGTACGAAAAAATTGGCTGATCGCAAAACTTGTTCGCATATACAAGAAAAAGTACACATTAGCATTTCAATACAGGAAAAATGGCGTAAACACTTTAGGCATTTTAATTGATAAAAAATGTTTTTGATGGAGGTAGGGCTCCACAGGCTTCCTGAATATCTTGACTGATGTATAGAACTTGCAGCCCTGTTTTCAATCCTTTCTTATGAGTGGTGCACCCAGAAAGGGAAGTAGGCGCTTATGGAGCTTTAATCCTCCACATGAAGCCAATGTTACATTTTCGTAATGTTGAGTTTACTAATTTTCTATACCAAGGAGTATTTCACTACATCAATTCATTCACTACATCAATTGTCATCGTTATAAATATGAACTATACGACAAAGTGAACGAAGCCCCTCTCCCTCCGAGAAAAGTTTTGGGTGCACCCCTGACAGTAAAGTCACATGTCATTGACATGTGTCATTTCTGTCATTTTACGAACATCGACGTACAAAGAAAACTAATTATAATATTTTGCTACGACTAGAAGCAGCGGGTCGTCGTAATCCATATAATCCTACTTTTTTAAGTCTACACTAAGCCGCTGGCATTGAACAAACGTCTGTTTAGAATAAATTTTATAAAGAAAATTAATTAAATCATCAAAATCATATGAGCCACGGAACTCCAAATATTTTCCTCCACAGCTCAATATCTTACGTGCGCGATAAGCGACTGTCACAAAAGTTCAGCAAATAAGATTCAACTGCGTCAAACGACGCTAATCAGTCAAAGACCCATGTTTATATTATGCATTCCTTAGAGGCGCTAAGGTAATTAGTAGGGGGCGGATTTTTATGATCTAAAACATCGCCAAAAATGATCAATAAAATGCTCTAAAATGCTTTAAAAATGCACTAAACCCAAAAGAAAAATGACGTAAAAAATATTATGAAAAAGAGTTCGTACGAAAAACTCAAGATGTTGAAAACGTTACTGATGTATCAAGGCTTCTTCCATTCGTTCGAGTGAACTGAGCTTGCAAACGTTTGGTTTGGACTGTTCTTTACCAGGAAATCTCTGCCTTTAGTTATCCCGAAATCGGCCGAACCGGCAATGGCGCTGACATACGTCACAGGAATTCCATACTTACAACGGCTGTCAAAACAATCTCTGAGCGAACAAATCGAATAGGCTACTGAGTAATTCTGTGAAGAACATTTGCTGCATCTCGGAAATATTATTTGAAGCAATTACCATTAAAAATTATTAATTACATTAAAATCGATGAAATCAGCAAAATATGCATTAAAATGCCGGAAAAGGTAAAATATGACGTATTAGTCGACATTGACAAAAAATGCACAATAATGCGTATAAAAAAGGGGCATTTCCTTTTGTCATAACATCAAATGAATTTCTATATTAAACGGCATTGTTCTAAAGTGAAAAGAAATGACATTTCATTAAAATCCGCTCCCTAGTAATCAGGATATAACTGAAAGAAAAAAAAAAATTTAAATGAAAAATTACGAGACAAAATCCTCGATCCAACTAAAATCGTCACCAAATCCAGCAGTAAGAACATATTTTTTCAGGTGCCTTTAATTTAACTACGTCAGATTGAAGCAATTGGAAGATTCGTAGCATTTATTACTGTGACCAATGCCAGACAACAAATGCAGATGGAGGAATTAGATCACTTAATCAAAAACAAATCGGAATCTTCGTTGATTACTGTAAGTTTAGCGTTCATTGTTAACACAAAACCAGAAATATCCATGCAGAATTTAGTTGCACATTTTGTGAATGTATGTGTCTTGTATTTCAGTGTTCTGAATTACGTAGTACATTACCGTTTGAAAATTGCTTCATGTCGTTAGATAAATTCGTATCTGAAGAACCTTGAGACTATAGTTGAGTCATGGGAGACCAAGATGTTTTCGCTGTCTTCTCCGATTCTTCGGGCCCACTCATCATTCTAGCTAAAAACTAAGGTCTAGTTTTTCGTCCAGCCAACATAAACATTCAAGTGTAAACAGAACTGTTAGAGCATATGGTAGAAGACGTTAACATGTGGACTACGTGCTGCTTATTCCCTCCAAACTCGTGTCGTTTTGCGACAAGACTTGTGGATAAATTTTACAAAAATTATAATATGATTTCTTTAATGCTTCTCATATCAAAGTACATGGTAATAAAATCCCCCGTTCTAGTTCATATTCATACGCGCAAGGATTATTGTAACAAAGATAAGCTATTTCATTTTGCCCAAAAAATCTTTGAGGGCGGGATTTTAAGAATAATTAACATTTATTTTACATAGCTTTTATAAATAACACACAGGAAATTGAACTTTTTTTACGATCAGTTCTAGCTATGTCACCTCGAACCATCAGCATTTTTAATATTTTATGCGAGCCCTGCTATGGAAAATAAACATTTCTTGATATTTACCAAATCAGGTCATCGGAATATGAGACCTCTCTTTCATTCTTATTTGAGTTCTCAAAACTTAAACAATACCAAGCTAATGGTATCTGACATGACTAAATATCACACTCATTACATTTTATTTTGTTATATTGGAATACATGTATTTTTATTGACCTAACAAAATTTGCTTTCATGCAGATTTGCTTAATACGTAAATATAATTTTGAGCCAATGATCTCTAAAATAGCGAGTATCGTTGAGAATATTTTAATTATAAAGCAAATTCTGAAATAGTCACTTGTTTTGCTTCCGATAATCTAATGTAAAGCAATTCCTCTCCCCTCTTCCAATGAAACAACATTCGCTTTTTGGTGTTTGACTGGAAATAACATTGAGTCCCACATCTTGTAAGAAGCTGTGCATCAGACGCGGAAGGCAGTGGTTTACTTCGTAGCAGCAGTTCCATTCTAAGGAGTTCCACTTAAAAAGAGCGGGTAACCTTCGCGTTTGACATGGCGTGATTTATCGCGCAACGAATAGAGAGAATTCGGCCAGAAACGCTCTTCTGTTTTCCGAACAAAGTCGCTTTGACAACAGTTTGATTAATTGCGACAGGCGAAATGGCAGGAGCTAAAGTAACAAAAGCGATCGTCAGGTTGTTCAAACAATCGCCGTAAATGAACGATTCCGTGATCTGTTTGTGAAAGCGGACACAGCAAGCAATACATGCCAAAACACGATCGATACCATTGTGAACATGTAATGTTTGTTATTGTGGACAGTAAAAGTATAAAAGAGAGTGAAATATAGAAATGCAAATATAATGCTTTTGTTCGTGAACTATATAAATGCCATCACTCATATAACCATTGAAATGCATGATCATAGTTTCCCAACATATCTGCATAACTAGTAGGCAAATTGACGAAGTTGGACAGGTTTCCTAGAAACGTATATTGTAACGTAAGAGTTCAGGAAGAAAAAGAACACATATGATGTTATTAACATTGAATGTGTATCTAATAAATATTTATTTTTATGGGCAGGATGAATGATTGGGGAAAATAATGATTGCGATTTCATTTCCCAGAAAAGGAGGTTTTGGAAGAAAAAAATACAGAAAGGCCAAAAACCTCTTTAACGGGAGCGAAATTTTACAGAGAATAGAAAGAAAACCAGCAGCAGGATTACGTCCCACCAGAACGTTCGGAACCACACATTCAGCTATCTCCGGAATCTCAAACAATTGCGAATCCCCCTTCCGGCTGTCGCAGTCAGTACACAAATTAGTAGTGGCGGAGATAAAAATATGTCTCCCGGAGGGTTCCGGGGAAATGCCGCCCGAGTCCGAAAACCAACTGCGTAAATCCGGACGCGTGCGTTGCCTAGCAACCCCCGTGCGCCGCCGGGGCGCCGGGCAGTCGGTCGGTCGCGACTGGGAGGTCCTTTTGCACAGCGCAGCGCGCCGCAGATCTCGCGCCCCGATAGCGCAGCGCCGCGCAGCTCTTTCGTAGCCTGCGCTTTCAATTATCCTTTTTGGTTGCAAATGAGAGTTATGTATGAAAGCGACATCGTGACGTCCGGTTTCGGTCGCGCTCCGTTAACTAAAATGTCAGCTTCGCTCGGGGCAGATTGACGATCTAGCGTTGGAAAATTCAGAACTCTCCGGCATCCTACCTCTGAATATAAGTCTCGGTATTTTTCATTGCTCCGCTGTGGTGTTTTCTCCCACTGTTGTGAAGCTTGGTTTCAAACGTTTCAGAGAGCAAGGCGAAAATTCCTTTAGGGCCTCCTTCGAAAAAATGTACTAACGTTTGCGGCAATAATGAAACAAATGTTATAAATACAGTTTTATAATATTATACAGTAAAACATTAACATTTAAGTAAGCTTGTACAAACATATGATAATATTCTTATTTATCAAAAGAAAGTAAATCGTATTTAAGAAGATTGGCACGCACAGCATTCCTAGTGAAGTAAACTGCAAATTTTTCCAGATACAAAACTTGTTGAGGAAAAATCAGCCGAGGAAACTACGATTTCAACAGAGCAGCAAGCATGTCTTCTAGCAGAAGAGCTCACACATAAACAAGTTAACAATCTTTTTTTCCATTTCCAGACCAATCTAGTCCTACAACCTTGGATTAGCAGCACTACAGTTTCTAAAAATCTTTATTTCACACAAAACGAATTCTTTGCTAGTTAGAAAATATTCTAGCAATGATGTATGCGTTGAGGGAGACAGACCGAGTCACTCCTGGAAATCTTGGAATATTCCGTGAAAGTTGTCAGTAGCAAATGCATTCACCACAATTTGTGTGTGAAATGGAAAAGGCGAAAGGGAGTTCCCTGAGATAAAACGAAAGGCATCTTGAGGAAGGGGAAGACAGAATTGGGTGAAGTACGTAAGGTAGTTACTGCGTTCGTCAAAAATACCTCCAGGAAAGGTATGGGCGCCGAAATCTTTGTTCGCGAAAGAAACTGCTCTTTTACGCTTCCGGAATGTAGAAGCCGCTCTGAACTTTCTCCGTGTAATAGATTTGGACACTTAACACTGTGGCTGCCTGCGCTCTGAGAGACGTTGAAGAGAATGCTACTTCTCTCACCTATCACTTGGTAGTTTACTATCCTGCCAGTAGCGAGCTTAACGATTTTGAGCAATGTTCTAGAGAAATAAGCAAAAACTCGTCCCATTCCAGTCTCGCCAATTCCGGTCTCGCCAATTCCGGTCTCGCCAATTCCGGTCTCGCCAATTCCGGTCTCGCCAATTCCGGTCTCGCCAATTCCGGTCTCGCCAATTCCAGTCTCGCCAATTCCAGTCTCGCCAATTCCAGTCTCGCCAATTCCAGTCTCGCCAATTCCAGTCTCACCAATTCCAGTCCCGCCAATTCCAGTCCCGCCAATTTCAGTCTCGCCAATTCCAGTCTCGCCAATTCCAGTCTCGCCAATTCCAGTCTCGCCAATTCCAGTCTCGCCAATTCCAGTCTCGCCAATTCCAGTCTCGCCAATTCCAGTCTCGCCAATTCCAATCTCGCCTATTCCGGTTCCGCCAATTCTAGTCTAGCTCATTGCAGTCTCGCCAAACGCAGCCTCGCCCAATCCTGTGTCGCCCACTACGGCGACAATGCTTTCCTAGCGAAACGCTCAATGCAGGGAAGGCAATGTGCGAGAACGGCGCGGCGTCGGAGGCGAGTCAGGTGGAGCTCGGGGTGTGGCCTGGATGGGGGGAGGGGGTCGAAGCAACGGGCGGGGCGGGCTACCCGCTCGCCCCGTGTCGCCCCGAGCGGATTTTTCGCGGTAATTCAATTTAAGCCGCGCGCGCCTCTCGCCTCGGCCGAGCTCGCGAGCTAAATTAAACTCTCGCTCTCTCTCGGGCGAGTGCCGGGCCTCCGGGAGGCAAAGAATAAAATTCAACTTAACAATTCCCTCCCGGAAATAATATTCGGAATGCGCGTTCCAATTAACTGCGGGGAGGGGGGGTGAAGCTTTGAAGTGCGCGCGACGAAGGGGGCGGTAGTAGCTAGTGGCGCCCCAGGCGGATTTTCTTGCAGCTACTGAGCGTCGATTCGCCGTTTCCCCCGAGGTGACCTTCTCGAACTCTGGCAACATCACTTCCGGCCAAAGACTTGCGCAACCTAAAACGAGAGGGGGAGGGGGCAACTACATTTCTGAGCCCCTCTTGACCCCCTTTTCCACTAAACATTTTTAATTTTCGTATGACATATTTTACTAGCAAATAAATAAAACAAGATGGCAACTCATTTCCTGGAATATTTCAATTATTTTTCCCGTTTTTTCAGTACGTTAAAAAGTTTTAGTGATACGATTTGTACAGTATTTCATACAATATTTTTTTTAAATATTAAAGCAAGCATGATACATATTAGCTCTCTGATTCGACTGTGATAAAGTATTTTTTTAAATTCTCAACAAATAAAAATTGAGCCACTATTTTTTGCTGGGCTATTTTTTAAGGAATAATATCTAGTTACATAATCTCAGAATGTTCCCTGAGTTTCAAAGATTCTTCTCCAAATTCCCTGATTTTACAGATCAATGAATTTCCCTGATTTTTTCGGTTTTCCTTGTTTTGCAGAAGGGGGGCATCTGTAAAATATACCACAAGAAAAATGAGATTATAACTTTACTGAAACGATTATTACAATAGATTTTATGCTGGATATTTACAAGGTTGCTATTAGGATTCAAAAGCCTCTTCCCCAAATGCCGTGTATCAATTCCCCAAATTGCCAGCTTAAAAAAGTAGAAAATAGAATGTACCATATTTTCGACAATTATATTTAATTACGAAGGGCTACTTGGGGTGCCTTGCGGAATTTTCAGAGGGGCCAGCCCTCCCCCCTGCGCGCACGCCAATGCTTCAGGCCGTATCTTCGGTTGCCTGGAGATTCCAAGTTTTCCTTTTAACATATCATAGTAATTATCCTTCCCACGCAATATCTCCTCTGGAGGACAATAATATTTCTTGTCCGAATAATATTTCTGGCTACTTGACAGCTGGGGGTGGGGTGGAGAGATGTTGCCACTTACTCGGACGGTAGACACGTGGTCGTTTTTACATCAGATCACAACAACAGTATCAGTAGCAGAAAGCAAATCGTGATGAGAGCACACAACAGTAGACGACACAGAGCCGCACACACGGCAGTGCGGCCGCATAACCAAACAAGTAATGGTGCCAAATAACGCTCTTTTATTTTCAGTTACTTCGCGCAGTAAGATGTAATTTTTTTCTGAATAAGCGTCGGCCGCTCTACAGCGACATCATAATTTGAAGTAACTGATTGGAAAAGGAACCCTCGCATAAATGTTCAAGAATTACAGAACATGTTGTTATGCACAATGAATATTTCATCACCTGCCCAATTTCATATGTTCTCTCTCCTACTTGAACAAGTCAATTAACTCAGACGTCTCTACAATACATTTATCTGTATTTGTAATGTACTCATTTATCCGTACACGTTTATCAGTAAATAAGTATAAAATACGCATTTATTATGAATTATCTTTCTTTCAACCCATAAAATTCCTGTCTGGAGTTCAAACGGAAGAAAAAAAATTTAATTCGTGAATAAGCGAAAGAAAACGTTCCACTTCATGAAAACAAAGAAAATGACTCCACAAAACAGAAAATTCACGAACTATGAAAGAGAAATTCTATTCAGAACTTGAGAATGGTCGGTTTTAAAAAACTTTACTGTATATCTACATATTCACTTAAAATATACAATATTTGGGAAGGTTATAGAATAGAAATAAACTACGATTTCAAAACCCGGTAGTTTGAAAATATAAAACAAAATTAAATTAAAAAAGGAAATAAATGATGTAGCTTTCGTTTCAGTACCAGATGACATTGAAAACGTCGCAAACCAGGAAAAACCTGGCATGTGCACGTCGAAGCAGGGTAACTGATACTGAAACTCCGCAAGTTTTAAGTCCACAAACCCATATCTGACAGGTTGCGACATTGTAAGATACGTGAAGAACATATTTTTAACCTTTAGTGCTATCGAATCTACTGAGTATTCATTTCAACTTGACTACTTTCTACAATTTGTCTAGAGATAGTAGCTAATTAAAGAAGTAGAGGGAGTTAAAGAGAAGACTGTTAACGATTCTTTCCGACAGATCCGCCGGAATTTTGTAGAATTTAATGACTTAAAAGGCATGGAGAAATATGTGGAATATTATTTCTTTCTCCATGCCTTTTAACTTGTGAATATTAATATTTTTGTTTTATTAAACTTGAGAAAAACCTTCATGACAAAACAATGCTTCAGATGCCTGAAGAATTCAGATCTCGAACTCTTGCACGAATTCATTGCGCCGACCTCACCTGCATGTGCATTTCAATTAAACAATATATATATATATATATATATATATATATATATATATATATATATATATTATTCAAGCAATTGATAATAACAAAGCTACATCACCAATACGATTTGATAATGCTGTAATTATACCAGCATTATATGATTTTACATTTTGGTAATAAATAACTAAACAATAAGATACTAATCCTAGTCCATCCCATCCTAACAAACATATATCTATATATGCGATTTTAAATTCATATGTAATTCAGGAAACCAATTCAAAAGAGAACACATGGAATTTAGAACTTGAGAGCAGCACCAATACTGATAGAAAAAATGCAAATGCAAAATTCAGTACAATCATTCCCTCCTACTTCTTATTTGAACTAGAATGACTAAGTTGGTAGTGCTATTTGCAGAT
Organism: Teleogryllus occipitalis; assembly: GCA_011170035.1. Lineage (NCBI taxonomy): Eukaryota > Metazoa > Arthropoda > Insecta > Orthoptera > Gryllidae > Teleogryllus > Teleogryllus occipitalis. The sequence goes on from BLKR01004674.1 coordinate 98,336, forward strand.
GACGTTGGCTACGACACATAAGAACAATGAATGTCTACTAACACGCAATGCAGACACATAAGCTTAAAACGCACATTAAGTAAATTAAAAGCGTCGTTTCAGAAAACAACAAGAACGTGCTGGGGCATATTTTTTGAACTTGTTTTCCAGCCAACTCTATTTTCTGCTTGGAAAACAAAGAAGAATTGTAAAATAATTAAATGATTCAATGAATTCAAAATCAATTACAAATCATTCTGAAGATATACATTTCTCAACCTTTGGCAACGAATTTCAGTAAACAAAAGCACAAATGGATTATATCCTAGATTACAAAATATTTCATTCTCTTTTTAAGAATTATTATTATTATTATTATTATTATTATTATTATTATTATTATTATTATTATTATTATTATTATTATTTGTGCTGAGATGTAATCCATTTGTGCTACTAATTTTTCATATCAGAGTCATCCATCCATACTATATAGAGTGGATATATACATTTTATGAACGAAATCATCTTCCTTTCCTTGCCACGTCTAACATGGACATTAGGAAAAAGTTCATAATAGTTTTCACAATCATTTCTTAGTCATCATTCATAATAATTTTGTCATATTTCTGTAATTTGCAATCGATATCCACTCCAGTGTCGGGAGAAAGCCTCCAACGATTCGCCACATACTTTCGTTGGATATCTCCGTTGGAATAAAAAAAGCCAGATAGAAAATCCGTTATCAAGAAATAACCAACCGGGACATGCAGTCGCGAAGGTCAGGTGAACACACTGCAATCAGCAAATTCAAGATGGCAGACTATTTGCAATGAACTGCATTCTTCTACCATAGTTTGGAACGACATTTGAAATGGAGACAAGTTATACACGGTGATAAAAATGTTGCATTTTATAATGTTAATTAACTTCAAGATGGAAGACAATAAAATAGAACGCTGTTTTATTTTGTCACTATCAACTTCACACATAGGCAATTTTCTCGCATTTTCCTCAGGTTGAGGGCACTTTATGAGCATTAGAGAACATCGAGATTCTAAGTAAACACATTATTAGAATTTGTTGCCAGAGCTTCTCTGAGTAGTATCCAAAGAATGTAGTAATACGAATTCGTACAAAATATCTTCCACAGAGTACCCGCGATAACAAACACATATTCATGCATGGACCACCCACTTCGCTGCCTGTTTCAATCCTCTCGATCGGGATCCTGTCAGAGCCAAGCAACTCTCTTCGTGGGCCTCACGCCAAAACACACATTAAAAGAACTAGACGTTGTTCAGCGGCACACAAATACAGACCCAGACCTGGTTCCTGACACAATTTCCTTCGGCAAACGTAGGCTAATAATAGCAATGAAGTATCGAAAAAAAACTAGAACATATAGATATTTTCTTAAAAAAAATCATAGTTTTTTCCCCTATGACGATAACGAAGAACAACAGTTATTTGTTGCCACCTAATTTTCATAATATTATGTGCATGTTGAGTGTTGCAGGAAATGTCAGTTACTTCCTTTACATAAAAAGTTTTATTAAGAAAGCGGTTCACACAAGTCATTAGGAAAGGCGAAGATATAGAATTCATAGATGAATCGAACCTTGTCCAGCACGACGTAATTTCACCTCTGACGAAAGCGCGAAATCCAGGAAGAAGAATACGCTCATTCATCTTTATTTCTATCTAGGATTCCCATCTTAATTTGTACGTGAAAACAATAATATGATTTTGACATTCAGAATCAATCAGAACTGGCACTCAAAGCTGCTCTCATCCGTACCTAAAGGCAGAATTTTCACTATGTCTGTTAATGGATGTTTTGGGGCTCGATACTATCACACTTTTCCATTGTACCGGAATATAGTAAATAGTAGAAAATAAAAGAAAAAGATGAAATGATTCTGACTTGGAGATATGTGAATTCGAACAGAGGTACTGCTAAGAACAAATTACTTCGCATCTTTTGCGCAAGACCACCTAGCCACGATTGATTTATTATTTTGTGTTCCCTGGCGCGTAAAGTGAGAGTCCCGTAAGTGTATGTTTTTTAATCTTGGAAGAATGATTTTTATCACGTAATCTTCCCCACTGCAAGATCATGAGATCCGGCACCGAAATACACGTCGGCTTTCAGGGTTTTCCCCAACCAGGTATCACATACCAACACGGCACCGGCCCAGCCGGGACAAGCTTTAAGCCCCCGACATGTGTGATAGTGTTGTGTACGTGAGTGTAAGTGGTGAGTATAGGGCAAGGAAGAGGACGGAAAGAGCGCGCGCGGTTCGTGGTCCGACCTAGCTAAGAATTTTAAATGGGATTCCAATACTTTTCTTTGCATTATCTCAGGACCCTTCCAATTTCGCTCCCTAGAGCGCAAGTCGGTTGCTATCTTTTGCGTCTGCGCCGTCGAGAAATTTGGCAACTGTCGCGGAGCTATGAGATACGAAGTATGTAGTAGTCACATCGCCGAATGCTCTCGCTGAACCTGGAACGCCCTGCGGTCCGATGCAGAGAGCAAACTATACCTTTCTACTACTTGATGGGCACTGCGCGATCCGATAATGCGTAACAATGCTACAAGAACACACTCACGTTAAAACTTTTCAATACATTTTCATACCACGGATTATGACGAACAGAATGTTTTAGTTTCATTCAAGATGTGCATTATGGATATGCGTACATGCCTTTGCACCTGAGGTTAATGTATGTGAGGGTAACGGGCGTGTATTAAAAAAATGTGGCCACTTGTTTGAACAACATGATGTAACATA